>CM077163.1:61249370-61541815 GCA_039583875.1 Platanthera guangdongensis | reverse complement strand
GGTGCACCCAGGGATTGTGATAATGAGTTAGGGAGGTGATGCCAGTGGGTGTGTGATACACATGCAGTACTGGAGGAGCAGATCCCCGATAATGCACATCCGACCCAACAACACTGACAGATTGTCAGCAAAGTACGTACGCAGAGACTCTAGAGTGCACCTTGGACGTATACAAAGGTGTATGAGAGGGGTTTAAGGTTTGGTATGTGCATATCAGCCTAGAAGTGGAGACGCCCGCTACGCTGCTGTCGTAGCCACAGCGGTGGTACCCGAGAGTGATGATAGCTCTCAAAAGTGGGAAATAAAGGTCTGTGATCATAGAGTCGTTGTGTGTGAGTTGCACTTGCCTGTGCATAAATTGCATCATAACATTCATTCATATTAGGTCATACGCATCATAGATCCTTATCATATAAATTAGTACGGGCTCTTTTATATGATAAGTTAAATTTCCCGGAAACCTTAACTTATAAATTTGTATGGGCATTTTTATAAGTTAAGGTACTTTTGTGATGGTAGTATAGTGGTAGCCTAGTTTTATTTCACTGCTCTTACTTTCTGCTCTTTACTTCCTTTACTAGTATTGCACTTTACTTACTTGTACTATATACTTAGAACTGCTAGAGTAGAATAATAATATCTATTACAATTGCTAGTTAGTTCTTATCACCTGCTTCCACTTTTGCTACACCTTGTTGTCCTCTGCTTCATCGTTCCGCTCGGTGCCTAGCAGCTGCGGGGCGAGGTGCGAAGGAAACGACATAGTCTTTTTGACTAATGGTCGGTGACCATACTATTTTAGGAGCTCGTGGAGATGGAGCACCAGCACGACAAGGAGTGAAAGAAATTGTACCCAATCACCTAGAGGGGGGGTGAATAGGTGACTTAATCTTTTTAAAAATTTTAGGCAGATTGCAGATTATATCACAGATTTATAACTAATTCTACACAGCTGTCAATCAACAATCACAGCAATCAATCAAGCACACAGTGGACACACAGATTTATAGTGGTTCCCCAAGGATTGGGTACATCCACTTTCCCCCTTCGCCTATCTAGTAGTGTACTAGATTCGGCCGAACTCCTCCACTATCTCAGATCCTCAGATCTTACACTCAGAACCCAAACAGGTTCCTACAGCTCAGGCCCAAGGCCCTACAACTCAGTCTTCTCCAAAGACCTACACTCAGCTTCTTCATAAAGCCTACACTCAGCCACAACAGGCCTACACTCAGCCACAACAGGCCTACACTCAGAGATAAGAATCTCCTACACTCAGGCACACAAGCCCTACCACTCAGCCTTTATAATTACAGGCTTACAACTCAGATCCCTAAGGATCCTACAAGAAATTTCAAATACAAAGTGTATATACCTACAACTCTGAATAGAGAGATGAGTTGATAGGTTCTTGATGAGTTCTTGAATGAACTCTGCTGAGAACAATCTCACTTGGCTTTCTTCAAAGCTTCTTGAATGTAGAACACAATACGATTGATTCTCTGCAGCTGATCTTCAATCACTGTAACTTAAGATTCAGAACTAGGTCTGAACCCTTCTTCACATCCTGGTTCCAACGGCTTTCTTCTTGGAAGGAGCTCTCTCTCTCTCCAACTTCTTAGATCTTCATTTGATTCTTCAATGAATAGCTAGATCTTGTGTGAATCACTTTGATGTGTTGATCATCTCTTTCTTTTGACAGTATAATCCTTTATATAGGCCTTCTTCAAGGTGACCGGCTGATCCAGTTCCTAACAGCTTTCTGACATCTCTGACAGGTGCAGCAGACCGGCTGGAATGGCAGCTGTCATGTCATCCAGTCAATTCTTGAGATAACTGTAACTGTCTGAAAGTGTCGAGACAATCTGTCTTTTAAGTGTCGACACTTATAGACCAAGTGTCGATACAAGTGGACTAAGTGTCGACACTAGCCTTCAAGGTGTCGACACAACTCCTTGTGTTGTAGAATTCACTTCTCGACACAGCTCTTCATCATGTGTCGACACTGATATTGAGTGTCGACACAACTCCTTGTTCTTCAGTATTTTGTTGAATTCTTGTAAGTGTCGACACAACTCCTTTGTGTCGACACATCTTCATGTGTTGATACTTGCTGAGTGTCGACACTTCTTCTTTGTGTCGACACATTCTTCTTCTGTTGAGACTTTTGCTGAGTGTCGACACATCTCCTTTGTGTCGACACTTGTACTTAGAATTTTGTTGAACTTTGCTAAGTGTCGACACAGCTCCTTGTGTCGACACATTCTTCATATGTTGAGTCTTCTGCTGAGTGTCGACACATTCTTTCTTATGTCGACACTTTCTTCATGATGTCGAGTCTTCTGCTGTGTGTCGACACATTCCTCATGATGTCGACACTTATACTTAGACTCTGCTTAATTTTGCTGAGTGTCGACACATCCTCCAAGTGTCGACACTTTCTGATGTATACACAGTTCCTCTGGGTGTCGACACTGCTTCTAAGTGTCGACACTTCTTCACTGGACATTTCTTCATTGAGTGTCGACACAGCCTTCATGTGTCGACACTTTCTGTCTGGTGTCGACTCTGCATCCCTGGTGTCGACACAATTACTCCAAGTGTCGACACTGCTTGCCTGGGTGTCGACACAAGTCTTCTTAAGTGTCGACACTTTACTTCTGGGTGTCGACACATGGACTTAGAAAATTTTCATCTTTCCCTGCAAATACTTAACCTGCACAAGGCAACTCAAAATACATCAAATACATTTTGATGTATATCATTGAGTAGGGTGAGGCTTTTTCAAATCAGGTACATTTAAACCAATGTACCCAACAATCTCCCCCTATTTGGAGAAGTCATAACCCTTAGTCAATGATATACACCATACATAACAAAATCACAGTATGATGTAAACAGGATTATTCAATCAGGGAAAACATAAACATGTAGTAAACAAACATGTATACATAGATATCATTTCAGAACAATTATGAAATAGATTTATCACACAACACATTATTCTAACAACTTTGTCATATTCATTTTACAAAAGTTTACAAAGTATTTAAAATCAAAAGATTACAATTGTAAACTGAAGAAAATTCTATTCTATTTTTGCTCAGCATCCTTGATCATTATTCCCTTTCCAGACTGTATCTTGGCTTGTATAGGGGCTTCAGCATCTTCAGTATCTGCAGGCTTCTTCCATTTCAGATCCTTCTTCTTTAGCTCTTCAGCTTTAATCTTCTGCCTCTCAAAGTAATGATAAGGCTTGGGAAAGTACTTGCTAGGCTCCTGGGTAGTAGGAGGTAGCTTTCCCATCTTTGCCTTTCTTCTATATTGCACTATGGCTTCTTGCCTGTTTTCATGCTTTCTCCATTCTAGTTCAGAATACCACTTGTTTCTGTCTTGAATATTATCTTTGGCAGCCTTCCAAGCAGTCAAAATAATATTTCTTGAAGTGGGGCTCCACTGCTCAAAATCAGGCCTTTGTTCAGATTTCTCTCTGAACCTCTTCTTAGACAATCTAGCTTCTTGTTCAGCTTGTTCTTTCAGTATAGCTTCCTGTAAAGCCTCAGATACTGGCTGAACCACCTTCTCTATGATGATCTTAACAATTCCCTCAGGAGGGCTATACATTGATTGTATATCTGCATGAATCATATCAAAAACTGGTGGAGGATAGATCACCTGAGCTACTTCAGCTTGCTCACCTCCATGATAGGTAGGATTAATCCCAGATTCTGCAACATTATCATCATCACATAAAGGAGGATAACCAAGAGTGGCTCTGATGGAATTAGAAATCCATTTTGCATGGTCAAAGACTGTTTTGACTAACACCCTCTCCCCCTTTATGACTTCTCTTTCAATATGATCTCTTAAATCATCTTTCTGAAATCTGATTTGGGCATTTAGATAATTGACTCCATCCTTGTAGAAATGTTTTAACCTTTGGAGTTTTTCAGTGAGGAGCTTCTGGGAATCTTGAATTGCAGAAGTTACAGCAGTTAGACTTTCTTGCAATTCTTTGTCAAACTCCTCTTTGGCAGTGGTCAGGGCTGCATTCTGTGCAGTGGCTATATTCTTAAGTTCAGTGACAATTGCATTGTGGGAAGCTGTCAAGTTATCATTCATTCTGATTTGATTCTCCAGTACATATCCTTGCTTTACTTCAAGTTCATCCACTTGAGCTTTAATTTTCTCTTGATGAGTAGCTAGATAGACTACTGCATTCCCTCCCTTGTGGAAGCTGTCAGTCATCTCCTTCTGATTTAGATTCATCTCAAATCTAATAGACTTTATGTCCTGGGCCCGATCAAGCTTGAGAGACTTATGCCCCTCATCCATATATGTTTCTATGGCCTTCCTTTGCTCATCAAGTTTTATTTGCATAGCAACCATCAGAGAACTGTAATCTACAGATGGTGCTGGCTGTGATAGAGGCTGTGGTGCAATGGTTTGCAGAGCTTTCTTATAATTTTGGCTTCTCCTCTTGAAGACTTGAAACTTTCTCTTTTTAGCTCTGACAGCCTCCTCATCCTCAGATGCTGATGTGCTTGCTATTTCTACCCTCTCCCTAGGTAGCTCCTCAACATCCTTTGGCTTCTCTGGCTCTTTCCTTGCAGTTTCTTCAACAATTACTACTTGCTCCCCCTAAACATGAGCATTCTCCCCCTCAGCAGCAGCACTTTCCTTCTCAAAGTCTGTTTGGTCCAGATTAAGGAAGAGATCTTCCATAGTAAATTCTTGTTGAGGAGAGATGGAGATTCTCTTATCTCATTAGTTACTTGATGTGGTTCCACTTGATCTACAACAGATGTGTCCTCCATGACAACATCTGTGGGTTGACTATCAATCTGAGGTTGCTGATTAACATTAGATAAGTTGTCAATTATAACTTCACTCTCAATAAGGAAATCTAATTGATTGATTTCTGAGATTACCTCAAGGATAGTGTGGGTTGCTTGCTCACTCTCTAGTGGAGTTGGCTCTTCCACTAGTAGTGGCTCCCCCTGGATAGAATCCTGGTGAATGGGGCTAGCTTGAGGTAGCTCCTCCTGCCTCTCTACAACTACTTGTTGAGCTGGAGACTTTCCAGCATCTCTAGTGTCTTCTTCATCAGGAGTGAAGAAAACATGCTCCTCAGAGCTGCTAGATGAATCCTGAGCCACTGGGGCTGTCTTCTTCTTCTTCTTTTGGGGAGTTATTTTCTCTGGAGTAGGCAATTCCTTGGTCAATGCCCTATCCCATCTTGAGAAGAGTCTCATGTCCATTTTCCTCATATGATTGATTTTAGAGCCTGCAGCTTGACTCATAACTTCTGGTATACTACCAGCCAAGTAAAGACTTAATATTCTACCCAAATTGGGCTTCTTCATACTCTCTTTAATCTTATCAAAGACAACAACAGACCAATCAGTTTGCAGGGTGAAGATAATCCTTGTCATAAGATTGAACATATGGGCTGATACCCTGTCATGCCCTCCAGGCTTACTCAAGATCACCTTTCCAACAATTTCAGAGAGAAATTTTCCCTGGCTGTTCATCCCCTTTCTATTGAATACTGATCCAATTTTCATATTGGAATCCAGACCACACCAAGTTAATGCTTCCCTAGTTGTAGAAGCAGAAACATTCTCTTCTTCCTTAGTCCTTGATAACTGAAGTACTTTTCTCAAACTTTTAGATGAGACCTTCACCTTTTCTCCATGAACCCTTGACTTTATCTGGAATCCAGATTCGTCTAGGGTTGCTCCATTCAGAAATTCCAATACTTCTTTCTTCCATATCTTTGTTGGCTCTGAAATAAGAAAATCTAACCCTGAGTCTGCAACTAGGGTTACCACATTCTTGATCTCCGGTCTGCGTCATCAAACGCATGCCGCACCAGTTCATAGCCTTCATTTACGTTCTCTTGAGCTTTGGCGCCATTAGGGTTTGAATAATTTGAATAGAGAGAAGAGAGGTGTCGACACAGAAGTTTGGTCTCGAAACTTTGGTGAGCGTGTCGACAGTCAATGGCGAAATCCTATTTATACCTTTCTAGGATTGAAGATGAAAGGGCGGGTTAACTAACTTAAATTGTGTCGACACTGTTGAAAAGTGTCAACACAGACTTACAATGTCTCGACACCAATGTGTCGACACAGTATAATTGACAGAATATATGTGTCGACACTTGTTTATGTGTCGACATCACTCAGCTCGACAATTAGTCGAGACTTAACTTGTCTAATTCTGTGTAAATTCTAAGTGTCGACACCACCTTGGTTGTGTCGACACTGACCCTGTATGTGTTGACACTAATTTTTTGAAGTGTCGACACCAACTTTCTAGATGTGTCGACACCTTTTCTCTGAAGTGTCGACTCCAATTTTCAGTCTCGACACAGACAACTCTGTGTGTCGACTCTATTTTACTTAGCCATTTCTATAAACTTATTCTAAGTTTATCATACCTAATTCAATTTTGAACCTATTGAATTTGGTTTCTTCTAGGGGCTTAGTATACATGTCAGCTAGTTGATTATCTGTATTAACATATTCAAGTGAAATTTCTTCTTTTTCTACATGTTCCCTTAGAAAATGATATTTTATTTCAACGTGTTTAGTTCTACTATGGGAAACACGATTATTTGCAATTGATATAGCACTTGTAGAATCACAAAACAGTGGTGTTCTACTTACTTGAATACCATAATCCTCAAGCTGATGTTGTATCCATAGAAGTTGAGCACATCAACTTCCTGTAGCCACATATTCTGATTCTGCTGTGGAGATAGCCACACTTGTTTGCTTTTTGCTACTCCAAGATATCAGTCTTCCACCTAGGAATTGGCAGGTTCCAGTTGTACTTTTTCTGTCTTCTTTACAGCCTGCAAAATCTGCATCTGAATAACCTGTTAGTTCAAAGTCTCCATTCCTAGGGTACCAAAGGCCTAGATAAGGAGTGCCCTTTAGATATCTCAGTATCCTTTTGACTGCTACCAAATGAGACTCTTTAGGGCATGCTTGGTACCTAGCACAGACACATGTAGCATACATGATATCTGGTCTACTTGCAGTCAAATATAGAAGGGAGCCAACTATCCCTCTATACAAAGTCTCATCTACAGGTTTCCCTACATCATCTTTACTAAGAGACATACTTGACCCCATAGGAGTCTTCATGGTAGAGGATGAATCCATACCAAACTTCCTTATTAGTTCTAGGGTGAACTTAGACTGGCATATGGATAAACCATTCTCAGTCTGTCTAACTTGGAGACCCAAAAAGAACTTAAGTTCTCCCATACTGCTCATCTCAAATTGTCCTTGCATTAGTTTAGCAAACTTTCTGCAAAGATCATTTTCAGTAGACCCAAATATTATGTCATCTACATATATTTGTACTAGTATGATCTTGCCTCTAGATTCCTTAAGGAATAGAGTCTTGTCTATTTTCCCCCTTGTGAATTTATTCTCAATGAGGAAACTAGACAGGGTTTCATACCAAGCCCTAGGGGCTTGTTTTAACCCAGACAATGCCTTCCTAAGTCTATAGACATAATTAGGTTGAGTTGAATCAACAAAACCTGATGGTTGTTCCACATATACTTCCTCTTTCAGATTGCCATTTAAAAAGGCTGACTTAACATCCATTTGGTATACTTTAAACCTTGATAGGTTGCATAGGCCAGGAACATCCTTATGGCTTCCAGTCTGGCTACTGGAGCAAAGGTTTGATCAAAGTCAATACCTTCTTCCTGCCTATATCCCTTAGCAACCAGTCTTGCTTTGTTCTTGACAATCACTCCATGTTCATCCATCTTGTTCCTGAAGATCCACTTGGTTCCAATTATGTTGTGATCTTTTGGTTTAGGAACAAGCTCCCAGACTTTGCACCTCTTGAACTGATTCAGTTCCTCTTGCATTGCCTCAATCCAATGAGGGTCTAGGATGGCTTCTTCAAACTTATTTGGCTCTACTTGGGATAGAAAACTGGAGTAGAGTGCTGCACTCGGATTTCTGCTCCTTGTTTGTACCCCTTGTCTTAGATCACCTATGATTTGATCTGCTGGATGATCTCTTAGATGTCTATTAGCTGGAGGTATCCTGGCTTCAGGTTGAACTCCTTCAGCTTCTTCAACTTGCTGCACTCCTTGGTCTTCTTTTGCATTAGGTACATGTAGTACTCCCCCTAGACAGCATCCACTATCATCTACATGCTGACTTGCAGTGGATCCTTCTTCAATAGTGAGCTTGTCCATCTTCTTAGTTACGCCTGTGGAGCTGCAAGTACTTCTAGACAACTCATGGTTAATAAGTCTAGATTCATCAAATAATACATGTACAGACTCTTCTACAACTTGAGTATATAAGTTGTAGACTCTATAAGCCTTACTATTGTTGCTGTACCCAACAAAGATCCCCTCTTGGGATTTGGCAGCAAACTTAGTCAAGTAAGACTTTCCATTGTTAAGTATAAAGCACTTACAACCAAAGATCCTGAAATAGGATAGGTTTGGTTTTCTGCCTTTCACAATCTCATAGGGGGTCTTATTGTGGCTTTTAGTAATGGTAGCCCTATTAATTATATGGCATGCAGTATTAACTGCCTCAGCCCAGAAATATTCTGGTAGAGATGTGTCACTTAATAGGGTTCTACCAGCCTCAATCAAGGTTCTATTTTTCCTCTCAGCAATGCCATTTTGCTGAGGTGTTCTTGGTGAAGAAAATTCCTGAAATATCCCAAATTCTTCACATAGTTTTGTCATACTATCAGACTAGAATTCAGTACCATGGTCACTTCTTATCTTGACCACTGTACTGTCTAGTTCATTCTGAATTTGTTTGACAAAGCTATAGAAGATACTAGGTGTTTCAGATTTCTGTCTAAGGAAGAACACCCAGGAAAACCTTGAGTAGTCATCTACAACCACAAAGGTATAGACCTTCCTACCTAGGCTGTGAACTGACATAGGACCAAAGAGATCCATATGTAAGAGGTATAAGCACCTCACAGCATCTTTGATTTCAATGTAATTAAACGTGGATCTAGTCTGCTTGCCCTTTTGACAAGCTGAGCATATTCCATCTTTAATACACTTAACTTGAGGACCATTCCTCACTAACTCTTTGCTATAGAGTTGGCCAATTGTCTTATAGTTGAGATGGGCTAGCCTCTTGTGCCATTTGACACAATGAGAGACTTTCTCATCAGCTACAAGACACACTGGAGAACCATTGTTCTCAACCATAATGTCTAGGCAATAGACATTCCTCTTTCTATAACCTGTCAAAATAATCTCTTGATCATTTGTCCTCCTGATATGACAACCATCCTTAACAAATGAGATGTCATATCCTAAATCACTCAATTGACTTATACTAATAAGGTTATGTTTCAAACCTTTAACATAAGGCACTTGAGTAATTGTTATATGGGTGCTAGAAATGTTACCAAAACCCTTGATGATTCCTTTTTCAGAACCACCAAAGGTGACTTTAGGACCATCCTTGATTGGTGTGAAGTCCTTTAGCAATCCCCTAGTTCCAGTCATGTGTCTGGAACATCCACTATCCAAGTACCATATTAGGGCATGGCCACTTGGACTCACCTGCAAAACAGATTAGTTGACCTTAGAACCCAAAGAATTCTTGGGTCCTTGGTGCTGGTTAGTTTGCCTCTTAACAAAGCTACATGTAGATCTTCCAACAGGCAGTTTGCTACTCACTTTGACATTAGAATTGTGCCAACAGTCTATGGCATAGTGGCCTACCTTGCCACAGCACCAGCACTCAAACCTATTATACCTTTGCTTAGGTACATCCCTAGCTGTTTTATCTACAGCTGGCTTGTTGAGAGCTGGGGCTTTACCCTTAGACTTGGACTGAACAGTCCTAGCAGGTTTAGTAAACCCTAATCCAGTTTTACCTTTATGATGAACAAATTCATCAATTAAGGGTAGAACAGACTTAGGTTTAGAAAACCTAGCAACAATGTCTCTTTCCGTCTGAAGACTAATCTCCAAACTCTTGATTTGATCATTCTTGAATGTTATAGTTACCATCTGAATAACAGTTATGTTCTTCAGTTTGGCTATTTCATTCAACTTTTGATCAATCAGTTTATCAAAATCAGATGCAGCCATTTTGAGACTTGCAATCTCCTTAGCCTGACTCTTGGCTATGGATTTGCTTTTCTTAAATGATTGCAATAGGACTCTATATTCATCAATCAATTGATGAACATCCCCTTCAGATTCAGATCCACTGGCATCACTTGATGCTGATGTAATTGAATCTGAACTAGTACTAGAAATTGAACTTAAAGAACAATTTTGTACCTTACTCGGTCCAGGCTGCTCCTGGATTTTGTCACCTTCAGTTAAGGCCATCAGTCCTTGGCACTGAGTGTCCTCTTGCTCATATATAGAGTTCATTATCTGGATGAACTCTTCTTCCTCTCTTCAGCAAATAGTCCTATGTATGCTTCAGCTTCTGACTCAGTTTCTGATGAAGATATGTCTGACAGGCTTTTGTCCTTCTTGGCAACAAAGGACCTTTCCTTCTTGCCCTTGAATTGAGTCTTCTTCTTATCATTAGACTCTTTTCTTTTCTCTGGATAGTCTACAATAACATGTCCTTGTTTGTTATAGCAATAGCATACAATTTTTGATAGAGTTGCTTTGCTTGACTTGGGCTTTCTCCTGTCTTTCTTTGATGACTTTTTGTTCTGATAATAATCATCTTTACTCTGTGAAGTAGATGGCTTTGTCCTCCACTGTTTCTTCTTTAAGATCTTCTGAAAGTGTCTTGTGAAAGCTGCAAATTTCTCATCACTTTCACTGCTCTCAGAATTTCTACTTGCTGTTTCATCTGACTCAGTCTCTGTCACTTTTGGAGGTGGAGATGGAGACTTACTTTTGTATTTCTTGGTGGCATCTATTTTGAATGCGACTGCTCTTTCTTTGTGCTCACTTCTTGTAGTCTTCTCCTCCTCCTTCCTTACCATCAACTGCATTTCATAGGACAGCAGTTTTCCAAACAAAGTTGGAGGGGGAATATCTGCTATCTTGGCCATTTCCCTAATCGTACATATCTTGGTGTCCCAATCCTTTGTTAGTGACCTCAATAACTTATCATTTAGCTCATAATTACTGAAATCTCTTCCATAGGACATTAGCTCATTCTCAATCCTATAGAATTTCATATAGCATTCTATTATGCTATCAGTCCTACCTTGCCTGAAACTTTCATATTCTTGGTTTAGCAAAGACTTTCTGTCTTGCCTCACTTCTTCAGAATCCTCCATATACACTATCAAGGTATCCCACATCTCCTTAGATGTCTTATAGTGTATTAAATTCTGAAAGGTAGCATCATCTATGACACTCACAATGATATTCTGAGCCCTCTTATCCACTGTGGCTAGAATTATCTCATCTTTTGTCATTTCAGAGAAGTCCTTAGGTGTTCTCTGATTTGCATCCAGGACTGAAACCTTCATAGGCACATATGGGCCTTCTTTAACTGTGATATATATTCTAGGGTCAGAGGCTTCCATAAATAGTCTCACCCTTTCCTTCCAGATGCCAAAAATTTCATTTCTGCAAATGGGCAACTTCATGGATCCAAGTTCCTTATGATTCTCTTTTGAACCCATGTTTCTTGATTTTCTTGATTTCACTTAATCTGCCAACAGGATCTACTCAGACAGTTATGTCCCCTTTATGAGTAACCTCGCTCTGATACCACTTGAAAGAAATTGTACCCAATCACCTAGAGGGGGTGAATAGGTGACTTAATCTTTTTAAAACTTTTTAGGCAGATTGCAGATTATATCACAGATTTATAACTAATTCTACACAGCTGTCAATCAACAATCACAGCAATCAATCAAGCACACAGTGGACACACAGATTTATAGTGGTTCCCCAAGGATTGGGTACATACACTTTCCCCCTTCGCCTATCTAGTAGTGTACTAGATTCGGCCAAACTCCTCCACTATCTCAGATCCTCAGATCTGACACTCAGAACCCCAAATAGGTTCCTACAGCTCAGGCCCAAGGCCCTACAACTCAGTCTTCTCCAAAGACCTACACTCAGCATCTTCACAAAGCCTGCACTCAGCCACAATAGGCCTACACTCAGCCACAACAGGCCTACACTCAGAGATAAGAATCTCCTACACTCAGGCACACAGGCCCTACCACTCAGCCTTTATAATTACAGCCTTACAACTCAGATCACTAAGGATCCTACAAGAAATTTCAAATACAAAGTGTATATACCTACAACTCTGAATAAAGAGATGATTTGATAGGTTCTTGATGAGTTCTTGGATGAACTCTGCTGAGAACAATCTCACTTGGCTTTCTTCAAAGCTTCTTGAATGTAGAACTCAATAGGATTGATTCTCTGCAGCTGATCTTCAATCACTGCAACTTAAGATTCAGAACTAGGTCTGAACCCTTCTTCACAGCCTGGTTCCAACGGCTGTCTTCTTGGAAGGATCTCTCTCTCTCCAACTTCTTAGATCTTCACTTGATTCTTCAATGAATAGCTAGATCTTGTGTGAATCACTTTGATGTGTTGATCATCTCTTTCTGTTGACAGTATAAGCCTTTATATAGGCCTTCTTCAAGGTGACCGGCTGATCCGGTTCCTAACAGCTTTCTGACATCTCTGACAGGTGCAGCAGACCGGCTGGAATGGCAGCTGTCATGTCATCCAGTCAATTCTTGAGATAACTATAACTGTCTGAAAGTGTCGAGACAATCTGTCTTTAAGTGTCGACACTTATAGACCAAGTGTCGACACAAGTTGACTAAGTGTCGACACTAGAATTCAAGGTGTCGACACAACTCCTTGTGTTATAGAATTCACTTCTCGACACAGCTTCTTCATCATGTGTCGATACTGATATTGAGTGTCGACACAACTCCTTGTTCTTCAGTATTTTGTTGAATTCTTGTAAGTGTCTACACAACTCCTTTGTGTCGACACATCTTCATGTGTTGATACTTGCTGAGTATCGACACTTCTTCTTTGTGTCGACACATTCTTCTTCTGTTGAGACTTTTGCTGAGTGTCGACACATCTCCTTTGTGCCGACACTTGTACTTAGAATTTTGTTGAACTTTGCTAAGTGTCGACACATTCTTCATATGTTGAGTCTTCTGCTGAGTGTCGACACATTCTTTCTTGTGTCGACACTTTCTTCATGATGTCGAGTCTTCTGCTGTGTGTCGACACATTCCTCATGATGTCGACACTTATACTTAGACTCTGCTTACTTTTGCTGAGTGTCGACACAGCCTCCAAGTGTCGACACTTTCTGATATAGACACAGTTCCTCTGGGTGTCGACACTGCTTCTAAGTGTTGACACTTATTCACTGGACATTTCTTCATTGAGTGTCGACACAGCCTTCATGTGTCGACACTTTCTGTCTGGTGTCGACTCTGCATCCCTGGTGTCGACACAATTACTCCAAGTGTCGACACTGCTTGCCTGAGTGTCGACACTTTCCTTCTGGGTGTCGACACATGGACTTAGAAAATTTTTCATCTTTCCCTGCAAATACTTAACCTGCACAAGGCAACTCAAAATACATCAAATACATTTTGATGTATATCATTGAGTAGGGCGAGCCTTCTTCAAATCAGGTACATTTAAACCAATGTACCCAACAAGGAGACAGGACTTGAGGAGTAGATACCGATACCGCGGGCTACTACTACTACTATGCGTCCCCAGGTGGGACGAGATTTGATGTATTAGATTAGCTTGCACTTTTATTTAAGAGAGAGAGAGAGAGAGAGTTGATATGATATATTGGGCATAAGCCCTTATTACTCTATCATTTGTACTCATTATGGACAATGTTTCTGTACTCTTCATTTATATATATGAAATGTACTCTGTGACTTGTGGACTAGTGGATTTGTTATACTGCTATACTTCTTTTTCTCATTTTGGCCTACAGGTTATATGATCGTATTAGCCGGCAGAATCAGCGTGTTGTGGTGTCGACTAACCCGTGCATTAGTGCCACCGTAAGACGGCGATTCTTGGCATAAGACCTGGGAGCCATCTTTGGTAAGGGGGAGGGGTGTCTTACATTATGTTTGGATGATTTTAGAGCTGCGAACCCGAATGATAGTTTTTTGTTGTTATCACCATTATCTGAAGATCAATCTGAATTAAAATTTCCGTCGGGTTCGATTTTGCCCATTTCTGAGGCCTATATTGATTCTGAATTGGATGACGTATCTAATGTGTCAGAAGAATTTTCATGTGAGAGAGATATACTTTTGGAAGACATTATTGAAGTAGACTCGGATGAGCGTCTCCTGATGTTGTCTCTGTTGCATAAAATTGAATATGATTTTGATTCTCTCTCAGTTTTAGTTTTACCTTCTCTCCCACCTAACCCGTTGACTCGTTTTGTGGGCCTTTTAGGACACGAGTTTGGTATGTTTGATCTGTGTCATTTTATTTTCCCAACCGGGCGGGCCCCACCTTTGGACATTACTTGCCGTACAAGTTCTAGTGAGTTGTTATATTTTGTAGTCCATCTTTTCACCATGCCTCCTGAATTTAATTTCACGTCATATTTGATTATTCATTTCTCTACGTGTCTGTCTACAGGTCTATCCTCATCTGTGTCTGATTCCTTGGCTATTGTGCCTCTAGATGTGGTGCCTCCTTCAAATACTTATATACCACACCCGATCACATGTATTTACCCACCTCCATTTGATGACCCTTTTTCCCACACGTTAGTGACCAATGTTAGGCCCCATGAGTTGTATCAGTCGCACCTCTTGTCACATCCGGGTGCGTTCAACTCTTTTAGTATTTATGATGAGCGGTTTCCCTTGGCATATCTTCATACCAACCGTTGAAATATTAATTATAAAATTAGGACTGCAAATTTGAAGCCTATGAAAATCATCTTGATTTATAAGGCTCCCGTACCCCCGTACTTTACCCCCTTATCCTCTGTATTTGAGGTAAGTCATGTAGCCCACAGTTTCACCCGTAAGGATAGTATGATACTTAGGCACCTTTTAAGAGAATTATTCACTCAAGTTGTGTCTTATTATTTAATTGCTAATTTATCACCGAAACTCGCACCAGATTGTGCTCATCATGATCACATTTTATATAAGCACATTAGTGAAGCACTAACCAGACCATATAAATCTTATCACATTCATGCTAGCTTACATAAAATGGCATCTCAGTATATTGTTGGCGATTTAGTTTTGGTGTGTCTCGTCCCTGAACGGTTTCTTTCGGGCACTATAGAAAGTTGGCGAGTTGGCGAGCTGGACCTTTTTCAGATATTAAAGAAATTAGGAGAATACGCATATCATTTAAAGTTTTCCACTGATTGGGGTATTCCTCCTATTTTTAATGTTTCTAATTTAACGTCATATGTTTGTCCACCACTTGAATTATCTGCCTGTCCATTTGGGTCCACTTTGTTTTCTTATGTTTTGGGTAGTGAGCTTATTCTTGGATCTCTGTCTTCACCGGTCTTTACTGGATGTACGTTGGTTGTTGATGTAGAAACTTGTTTTCCTTTATTTTCTAATGCTTTTCCAAGTTTCTCTAGGACCACATTTTTGCATGAGAGGATACTCAAAGATGAAGTGCTCCCCTCGCCATGTGGTTTTGCTTGCTGCTACATAGTTCTTTTGGATGATGCTCTCCTGCACCGGTACTTTCAGGCCAACTCATCGGTGATGAGTAGTTTTGAGAGAAGGATGATTGATGGAGACGTTGCTGACACGGCTGTCATTGATCCCCGTCTGAGAGAGTTCGTCGATTGGGATGATCGTTGCCGCAAGCTCGAGGATGGGATTGACGTCTGCCGCCATTATATAAAATTATATAATTATAAATTAAATAATTATAATTATATATTTTTTTATAATTTTATTATTTTAGCAATTTTATTTTAAGTATTTATTTCAAGTTTTAATTTTCATTTCATTTTTAATGATGGGTGCTTATAACCATCATGTGTTGTTTTAATTATTTCATTTCATGTACTATGATGGGTGCATATAACCATCATATTTTCAATTTTGAATCTTGAATTTTGAATTTTGAATGAAGGATTGATTGAGTGGTGTAAGCCTATATATATGCCATGATATTTGTCATATTGTTTTAGAGAGAAGAAGAATAAGAAAATAATCCCCATAACATCCTTTTGAGATCCTCCTTCCCCCTTGGAAAAATTCGGCTACCTCCCTCCCCCTCCTCCTCTTGGCTGTCGGCCAACTCTCCCTCCCCTCTCTATTTCGGCCTCCTCTCTTCCACCGCCTCCTCTCCTTTCCTCTCTAAGGAAACCGACCTCTTCCTCTTCATAACCGACCCCCCTATATCCCTAAAACTGACCACCAACAAAGAAGACCAAACAACCCTCATTATTGAAGAAATCGGCCAAGGTGCAAGGATCTTCTTTGTGAGTGTCAACTCTGGCGTGAAGCGACTAAGGCAGACAAGTTCCTCTCCTTCCGGCGTGACTCCGGCGGAGCCGTTGAAGAACGATCCATGTAGAGAAAATCAGAATCATCAATTCTGATTGGGTAACGAAAATATTTCTACTTTGTGTGATTTTTCCCTTTTAGATTAATTCCTGTGGTGGTTTACTTTAGCGTAATTTTGGAAGAATTGAAATTTTGTGGTTTTCTCTCAATTAACCTTTGTGTTTCATCTAATCTTCATTTATATCCGAGATGTTTGGTGAACCTTCGTTTTCTTTTATTGGGAGAGCTCTACTGTTTTTGAATCAATATTTTTGGTAGATCACTTTTGGTGTAGTCTTCGCTCGATCAGACCGGGTTTGTCCACTTAGCAGGAAAGAATATTGGCCTATTGCCTCTATTCGATCCTAATCAGTTTTGCTACCCGTATGCTAGCATATAATTGATTGAATTAATTAACGTGGTGCTATGTAGAATGATTGTGCGAGTTTAGGATTTGGATCGAAGAGAGGTAAACCTGCTTGTCCGTGGATTTATTCGTTGTCAAACGTGCAAGCCTGCATCATCAGGTCAGAAAACCTTTTGCATAGTTTGGAATCAGTAAAGCCCAAAATGATGTCATATATATATATATTTGTACTAACAATATGTTTTGTTTACGATGCCTAGTAAACAAGGTTCTATCTACAATGCCACTAGTGAACTTATGCTATAAAAGAAAGATAGCTAGGGTCTCATACCAAGATCTTGGAGCTTGCTTTAAACCATAAAGAGCTTTATGCAATTTGAAAACAAAGGAGGGATGATTTGGAGAAATAAAACCTGGTGGTTGTTCAACATATACTTCGTCTTTGAGTTCACCATTCAAGAAAACACTCTTGACATCCATTTGGTAGACATTGAAATTTTTGTAGGTTGCATAGGGAAGAAAAATTTTGATAGCTTCCAGTCTTGCAACAGGTGCAATGGTTTGACCATAGTCAATTCCTTCTTCCTGTCTATATCCTTGTGCTACCATCCTTGCTTTGTTCCTGATGATGCCTCCTTGTGCATCCAATTTATTTCTGAATACCCATTTAGTTCCAATGACTTGGAAATCTTTGGGTTTAGGAATTAAATACCAAACTCTGTATCTCTCAAACTGATTGAGCTCCTCTTGCATTGCAGTAATCCAGTGGGGATCTTGCTCTGCATCTTTTATGGATTCGGGCTCAAGTTGAGATATGAAGCAAGCATGCATCAATTTTTGGTTGAGTTGATGACTTTTTTGCACACCAACTGATATGTCTCAAATCACATGAGATACCGGGTGATCTATAAGTGTGATAAGATCAGTTTGAGGTGTTAGTTCAGCAATAACATTGGGAATTAATTTCTCTTGTGGAATTGTGTTTGCTATTGGTGGTTCAATAGTTATTTCACTGAATTCTTCTTCATTGTCTTCTTCAGCATGTGCAGAAGGATGTGATATAGCCTCATTGGTGTGGTTTAAATCATCCAATTTCTCACACAGTTGGGGTACCTGCAATAAATCCTTGCTAGAAGAATCCTTCTCCTTATAAAACATGTTATCTTCATCAAATGTTTTATGTACAAATTCTTCCATTTTTAAGGTTGATTTATTAAAAACCCTATTGGCCATGCTGACTTGGGAATATCAAAGAAAGATTTCCAGTTCAACTTTGGCTTCAAACTTTCTAAGATATTTCTTGTTATTATTATGAATAAAACATCTACAACCAAAAATTCTAAAGTAATCTATTTTAGGTTGCTTCCCTTTGAGTAATTCATAGGGAGTCTTGCCCTTAAGTTTATGCATTAAACTGCTATTCAAGACATAGTTTGTTGTGCTTTCAGCTTCTACCCAAAAGGATAGGGGCAAGTAAGCATCTGCAAGCAGTATTCCTGTAGCTTAAATGAGGGTTCTATTTTTTTTTTCTGCTACCCCATTTTGTTGAGAGGTTTTAGGAGTAGAGAATCTATGTTTAATACCTTACATCTCACGTAATTATTGTTTTTGAAGAGATTCAAACTCAGTACCATGATCATTTTTGATCAATGCAACAGGAGTAGAATACTCAATCTTTATGCTCTTAAGAAAATCTGCAAGAACTTTAAAGTTATCTGACTTGTTTCTCAAGAAGAACACCCAAGTGAACCTAGAGAAGTCATCTACAATAACTAAGGTATAAGATTTCTCTCCCAAGCTCAGTACAGCAAAGGGTCCAAATAGATACATGCGTAGCAAGTACGGAATCCTGGGTGAATCACTCTTACTACTAGATTTAAAACTATTTTTGGTTTGCTTGCCTAATTGACAAGCCCTGTGGAGGGTTTCCTTCTTGTAGGGGCAAGAAGGCAATCCTCTAACAAGGTTGTCCCTTGAGAGTTTAACAATATTTTTGAGATTTACATGCCCTAATCTTTTATGCCATAATTCATTATTGTTACTGATTTGATTAAATTGGCAAATTTCTGACCTAGCAGATTTGAAGTTTACTACATAAATGTTTCCTTGCCTAAGGCAAGTTAAGACAGTTTTATTATCCACTGAAGAAATATTGCAAGAAGAATGTTTAAAGGATACTTGATAACCTTCATCACATAATTGGCTTATGGATATCAGATTGTGTTTTAGACCACTCACATATGCTACTTTGCTGAAGGTGACAGCTCCATCCTTGACAATCCCATAACCTTCAGTTTGGCCATAGTTAGAGTAACCAAATATCACCTTTGGACCAAGCTTGGACTTGTAGTTTGTTAAGTTATGTTTGCTTCCTGCCATGTGCCATGAACATCCACTATCCAGGTACCACTGTTCCTTTGTGGTAGGATAGTCCTTCACCTGCAGAATAAAAAATTAGGTGTTCTTGACCAAGGTAACCTTGGGTCTCAGATTCTTTTCAAACTTAAAACTAGAAATATAAGAGCATTCAGGTTGGTCCTTATATCCTAGAGTGTGAAATTTCGTAGGTGGAATTATCCATTGGGTAAATGGGTTAACAAATTCTTTTGGTTGATTAAATGTTCTGGGATATTTAAAGTTTATGTTAAGCTGAACTGGGATTGAAGAATTTTGATAAGTTTGTCGATCTGAGTTCGACGAATAGGGATGCGTTCGTCGAACTACGCTCAGAGAATGGAACTATTCATTCATTGTGGCCCGAAATTGTCGATCTCGGCTCGATGAACCATATTGGTTTCGTCGATCGCTGTTCGAAGAATAATTATAATACAAATTTGCGTTCAGAGTTCGTCGACTTGAGTTCAACGAACTGTATACATTTCGTCGATCTGAGTTCGATGAAATCTGATGAACATTGTTATGATTAAGGTTTTTCTTGGTCTTTCTCTTTTTCTTGGGTTTCTAATTAAATTTAGTTGGTTTGTTATTCTCATCTGCCTTTTCTTTGCCCTTTTCTGATATGAATTTAATGGGTGTTGAGAGAATGGTTTTCTGAATTAGATGAGGTTGGCTTGATGAAGAACCTGAGCCCAGCTTCCCACTAAGCCTAGCATTTACAGTGCTTGTGATGTACATCATTTTGATGCTTCTCCCATTTAGGGATTCTTCAAATTACTTTGCCTGATTAAATTTAATTTTTAAAGAAGTAATTTGTTCTGAAGCTATAACTAGTTTATCTTTTAACTTAATGTTCTAAGATAACAGATTATCATGTCCAGTTAGCTTATCTCTGAGAAGTTTTATTTCCTTCTCAGATTTGATTAGATCATTACATAATAATTTAAATTCAGTTTTAAAATGGTCTGAATTAAAATTAAATGAGGATATTACGTGATCCTCTTCTGATTCAGAATCTTTATTTTCTGATTTTTCAGCTTCTGAAAGATTGTCTGATGCATTGATAGCCATCAAGCAAACTTCTTTTACTTTAGCTTCTTCATCATCTTCACTGGAGCTGGAAGATGAAGATTTTTCTTCTATCTCACTCCAAGTTTCTGCAACAAAGCCTTTCTCCTTCCACTTATGCTTGCTTGAGGAGGGCTTGTTATACTGCATTCTGGAGTCCTTGTCTCTTCTTTTCTCCTTCTTCTAATTCTCTAGACACTCAGAAAGAATGTTTCTAGATTTTCTACAACTAATGCAGACAATCTTCTTAGTAGGAGTTTTGTCATATCTTGGTCTGTCATCTTGTTTGGATGACTTCCTTCTGAAATCTTATCTAGCCATCTTGTAAAATCTTTTGGCCAGAAAGCTTAGGAGTTCTTCATTTGCTGATGGAGCTTCTGATTCTTCTGATGCCTTGAAAGTAATGTTTTGCTATTTCCTTCCTGATGAGGAGGTCTTCTGCTCAGCTGTTTCTCTTGTCTTTATAAGCTGCTCATAAGATTTGAGCTTGCCTAGTACAGACTCAGTGGATAATTCATTCAGGCTTCTGGCCTCCTTGATTGGCCAGATCTTGGAGTCCCATGTGCTGGAGAAGCACATAAGAATATTGTCATTTATCTCAGTCAGTGAGATATTTTTATCAAGGTTCTTCAGCTCATTGACAATTAGGCTGAGTCTGTTGTACATGTAAGCCACTGACTCTGACTCTTCTTTCTTGAAGTTCTCATATTGGGAAATGAGATGAGATCTTCTATTTATTCTTTCATCAGCAGAGCCAACAACCATTGCATTTAGGGAATCCCAGATCTCTTTGGCTGAAGAGCATTCAGTAACTTTCTGGAGGATATCATCAGACATAGTCTGAGCTAGGATGTTCATAGCTTTTACATAAGCCATCTTTATCTTTTTTTGAGCTTCTGTCCACTCAGGTGGTGGAACTGCTGAGGTATTTGTTGATGTTTTTGCAGAAGAAGTAAGTGGACCTGTCAAAATTGAATTATAGATGTCTTCATCAATTGAATTCATATATAATCTGATCTTTGACATCCAAAGAGCCAACTTAATTTGTTTACACACTGGAGGTCTGGTGCTTGAGTATTCCTTATTTTGAGCCATGATTTAGAGAGAAGACACTAAAGTAAAAGAGATCTATCAAAGATCTTTTTGTTCAGGTGTTAGCGCGTGAAACCAAACAATCTTGCCCTTTGATACCAATTGAAAGTGAGGGGATATATCTGTCTTAACACTAGAGGGGAAGGGTGAATATAGTGTTTTAAAAAACTTTGATTAGTTTTTATAACAAAATTTAAATAAGTGATATCTATATGTATATAGAGAGAATAAAAACAAAGACAATCACAGTATAACAAATAAAAGAATAGAGCATTCTAGACGACACAAATATTTTATAGTGGTTCCATAAAATTGGGTACATCCACTATTCTACCACCCTGGTAGGAATCCACTAATAAGTTTTTATTCACCTGCCCTGCCACCATAGGTTTCTGCTCAGGTGCCCTATCACCACAAGATATATTTCAAGGGAGATCTCACAACCCTTTGAGCTTTTGATCAGGTGCCCAAAAACCAATCCAAGTCTTTTGATAAGGAGACTTGACAACCAGATGATAACTTTTGAAAGGAGTTAAAAACCCTTTTTACAGTAGGGAAAGAAAATGACGTTGTCTTATCTTTCTCAAACAACTGAGAAGACTTAGTGGATGTTGTTGTCAAAGATCCCCCTGAGATGAAGAAAGGTTCAGGAAGATGAGAGCTTTGCACAGGGTGTAGGCCTTGAAGTTGGCTTGCTGATCTGCAGAAACTTTCAGATAGATGTTAATTGTTTTCTCTAAAAAAATCCTGAAGCAGAAACTGAAGAAGACTAATGATCCGTGTGTTGATGTTCTTCAATCTCCTGTAAGAACGATAGCAATGCTTTTCTCTGAAAAGTGTATGAATGGTTGTTGTTGTTCTTCTGTTGAAGAGTGAAAACTTGTTTTTTATATATTTTGGAGATTTCAACCTTTTGAAATTTGAATAATATCCTAAATTTACTGCTGAGATTCTGAGAGATGAATGACTGGATTTTGGCTTTTAATGAGTTTTCTCAACTATCTCAGTAAATAAGTCAAGTAATTAACTCCGTGAAAACCATAATTAATGATGCCAAAAATGGCTATGTTCTTTAGTATATGAGTATTAATTATTAGAGAATTACTACCTTGGAAAAATACAAATTTAATTCGAAATGAGAGAGAATACCTCAAACTGATACTGAAGGAAATCAATCAAAATTAGGACAGATTTCGTCGAACAGAACTCCAAGTTCGTTGAGCTGGGAAATCTCCTTCGTCGAGATGAGCTCCAAGATAATTGGTCTGGAAGATATCTGTCAATGCTGAGGTCCAAGTTCGTCGACCAGAGAATCTGAGTAGAAGAAGGAAGATCGTCGACCTGAGCTCTTATTTCGTCGAGCTCAACTCAGATTTGACACTCATAGTTCGTCGATCTGCGATCGACGATCATCGAGCTGAGTACAAAGAACTTCAAACTGACTTTCTAAACTCTTGAAAACTTCATTTCTTCTAAGTCTGAATCTCTATATACTTCTGATGGCCGGATCAAGGATGCCTAACCTAGTCAGACTTACCTAGATTTTAGAACTAACAAATTGACCCTAGGCTATACATGGTGGGTCAATAACCTAATAGTGAACCTAGCCTAAATACAAACTAGGGATCCAACAGAATATGGCGTGGGGCCCCGACCGAACCTTCTATTATATCCCATGTGATGGATGGGTGTGTTATACAGACTAAGACCTCTTTCAAGAGCATTGAGACTAAGGACTTATTGAGATGCTTATATCTCGTACATATAGATTTGTTTGGTCCTATGCTTGTTCATAGTCTAGGTAAGAAGGTATACACCTTTGTTGTTGTTGATGACTATTCCAGGTTTACTTGGGTGTTCTTCCATAGAAGAATGGATGAAACCCTTAATGTCTTCATGAATCTTGTCAGGCAGATTAAGAATGAACTTGCAGGCTCTATGGTCAAAATAAGAAGTGACCATGGAACTGAATTTCAATCTGCTGCCATAACTACATTCTGTGAAGATCAAGAGATTCATCAAGAACTCTCCTCTCCAAGAACACTCCAGTAAAATGGGTTACCTGAGAGGAAAAATAGGACTCTCATAAAAGCTGGGAGAACATTATTGAGTGAAACCTCTCTGTCTGAATATTTCTTGTCTAGGGCAGTTAATACCACATGTCATGTTCTAAACAGGGCTTCTATCACCAAAAACCACAAGAAGACTCCCTATGAGATCTTGAAGGGCAGAAAACCAAATCTATTCTATTTCAGGATCTTTGGTTATAAGTGTTTTATCTTAAAAAATGGCAAGTCAAAAGTGACTAAGTTTGCTGTCAAATCCCATGAGGCAATATTTGTTAGGTACAATAATAATTGTAGGACATATAGAGTCTATAACTTGACTTATCAAGTTGTAGAAGAGTCTATCCATATAGTGTTTGATGATACAAGCATGATTAAAAGTGAGATGTCAAGCACTTTACCTTGTTCTGCAGGTACAGAAGTCATGATGTAAAAAATATCCATCAAAGATAAAGACCCAGCTATGCAAGGTGAAAGTGGTGAGGGATGTTGTCCAGAGGAAGCACAGGACTGTGTACCTGGAGATGAAGACCAACCATTTGAATAAAATGGTGCTTAATTAGAAGATGTCAGGCTGCCCCCTGTAGTCAGATATCTGAGAGATCACCCTCCAGATCAGATAATTGGTGAGGCCAGATAAGGTGTACAGACAAGAAGCAAAAGCTTAAACACCGCCCTATATTCCAGCTTCCTGTCATAAGAAGAACCAAAGAAATTTGAGGAGGAAAATCAAGACCAATTTTGGATTGGACCAATGCAGGAAGAACTGAACCAGTTCAAAAGATGTAAGGTCTGGAAGCCGGTTCCCAGACCAGATGGACATAATGTCATTGGAGTCAAGTGGATTTTCAGAAATATACTTGATGAAAATGACATTATAATAAAGAATAAAGCAAGACTGGTGGCCAAAGGATGCAGACAGGAAGAGGGGATAGATTATGATCAAACCTTTGCCCTAGTTGTAAGGTTGGAAGCCATAAGATTATTCCTTGCATTTGCAGTCTTCCAGGGATTCAAGGTCTTCCAGATGGATTTTAGGTCTGCCTTCTTGAATGAAGACTTGAAGAAAGAGGTTTAAGTATAGCATCCTCCAGGTTTTGTAGATTCTTACTCTCCAACTGCTGTATATATACTTAGTAAAGCTCATTATGTGCTCAAACAAGCCCATAGATCATGGTATGAGACATTGTCTACCTTCATTATTGAGAAAAAATTATCAAGGGGTAAGATAGACAAGACCTTATTCCTAAGGGAATCCAAGGGCAAGATAATCCTAGGCCAAATTTATATTGATGACATAATATTTGGCTCAACTGATTACTACCTCTGCAGGAAGTTTAGAAAACTTATGCAGGGGAAGTTTGAGATGTGTAGTATGTGTGAATTGAAATTTTTCTTGAGACTCCAAGTAAAACAGACTGATGATGGTCTTTCCATATCTCAGTCAAAATTCACAAGGGAGACAATCAGAAAATATGGCATGGAGAATTCTTCCACCATTAGAACTCCCATGAGCTCAAGTATGCCTTTAGGCAAAGATTATCTAGGGAAACCTATTGATCAAACTCTGTATAGAGGTATAGATGTCTCACTTCTCTGCCTCACTACAAGTAGGCCTGACATTATGTATACAACATATGTTTGTGCAAGGTATCTGGCCTGGCATAAAGAGTCTCATTACACTGTTTTGAAAAGAATATTGAGATATCTTAAGTTCACCCCAGATCCTGGCCTATGGTACCCCAGGAATGGGGAATTTGAACTAACAGACCATTCAAATGCCGATTTTACAGGCTGCAAGGAAGACAGGAAGAGCACTTCTGGTTGCTGTCAATTTCTAAGTGAAAGCCTTGTCTCTTGGAGCTGCAAGAAGCAAATAAGTGTTACAATATCAAAAGCTGAGTCAGAGTATATTTCAGCTGGAAGCTACTGTGCTTAGTTGCTGCGGATCCAACATGAACTTTAGTACAACTGTAATGCCCCGAAAATTTTATTTGAGTCGGTCGCGAAAAAGGGGATTTTTGGTGCCTGTATAGGGGTACACGGCCTACGACACGGGCGTGTCCAAGGCCGTGTATGGCTACTGTTTTTGGCCATTTTCATCCCGAAAAGGACACGTCTAGAAACACGGCTAAGTGACACGGGCGTGTCATTTGACACGGGCGTGTCATTTGACACGGCCGTGTGCCTACCCGTGTCCATACCCGTGTTCTTTTGGGTCATGTCCGTTGCCGTGGCGGTTATGCGTAACACGCCCCCGAACACGGGCGTGTCGAGGAACCCGACACGGGCATGTCAGATGAGACACGGGCATGTCGTTGCCCGTGTGGTCATTCTGTGTTCGATGATCGTGCCTGGATCGATGCACATGGCCTGGGACACGGCCGTGTGCCAAGCCGTGTTCGGCCCAGGTCTGGAGATTTTTGAACGGATCTGAGCCGTTCTTTTTCTTTAATTAAGATCCAACGGCCCAGATGGTTCCCTTCCCTGTTAAGGTCGGGAATAGGGGAGTTAATCTTTCATTTCTCTCCAACCATTCTCTCTCAAGGAGTTAGAAAGAGGAGGAAGAAGGAAGGGATTCCGGCCGCCGGTAGAGCATCGGAGCACCGTTTCTAAATCTGAGAGCGGATCTGTGGAGGAAAGTTCGTTGCGAAGACTTCCAACCGTGTAGTTTTCCATGGCGCCAAAGCGGACTACAAGGGTAACGATTCTCTACTTGAGCATGTGAAGCTCTTTCTTTCTGCATAGGGAATCCCGCTCTCGTGAGTGTGCGGTGAGTGCGTGCTGTTCCTTGGGGTTGATGTGAATAGCCCCCCTTGTGTTGCATATAGAGTCCGAAATCGTAAGTAAGGGCATAGGCATTGTGTGTGAAGCCTACCCGGATGTGTATTGTCTGGATCGATGATGTTGCATTTGATATGTTTTGCCTGAGAAGACTCCGTGCTTTGGGTTTTTTGGGTTTCTACGCGGTAGATTGCAGCAGGGATCCTTGGAGGTTAGCTCCAAGGTACACCCAGAAAACTGAGCGGAAATGTGTTCTGCTAACTTGGCGGTCTGGGAACTGGCCTTGATCATAAATGGGTTATGAGATTGTTTGGAAAATTTGGGGATCTGAGAGAAGCTTGGCCCGCACGTAGAACTTAAATTGTATATGCGGCGTGAGCAACGAGCAAGTGGAATTGGACCTAGGCTCTGTGGTTCGGTGCGAGAGACCCAAAGACGGGGACTGGCCGTTGGCATAGTCGGGAGCCTTAGATGGTGGTCAAAAAGGCTAAATGCTCACATGTTGTTGTCATTCTTGGGGTGGTGGTGAAGACGCTGATTGGTCAGGATTCACCGTTAATGTGGCCTGAGTGCACAGGGTGTTTGTCCGTGCGAGCCTACACCTGTGGCGTAGTATAGTTGAGCTTTATTATTTTATTGGGGTAATGTTATGCAGGGAAAGAGCACCGCCGTCCCGAGTAAGGGGTGGGGTCGTTATAATTTGGTTGGCTTTTGGCTGACCGTTGCTTTGTTTACCACAGTGTGGTGGAATGTGCTTGCAGGTGCTGCGGAGCCGAGTACCAAATAGCGTGCTGGAGCCCATATTGCTGTGCTAGCCCTAGAAGACCAAAGCGATTAGTTGTTTTTATTTTTATCATGTGTGGCCGGCCTGCGAGCCGATGTATATAAGACATGTTTTTATTAAGTGAACATTTGTAAGGCCATAAAGCCATGTACCTTTTTTAGTGTATTTGGGTTTCATTCCTGTTTTGTGGATGTGGACATTCTTGGATATGGATTTAAGATTCGGGTTCTTTCAACTTCAAAAGCTTCCGCTAGAATGCTCTGTGTAGGACGTGTAGTCTTAATTGGATAGTTTGAATATTCTTATGTAACCCTTCCGACTGTCTGTGGTATATGGCGTCGGGTTCCAGCTGGACCTTCTATTATATGCCACGCGACGGATGGGGGTGTTACAATTTGGTTTCAGAGGATGGGGGTGTTACAATTTTGTATCAGACTTCTGGTTACGGTCAGGCTTAAATGAATTCGTGGGCGAATTCTTTTAAGGGGTGGTGAGAAATGTGTGCGTCATCGTTATAACATCAAAAAGAACCCATGAATGTCCACTTAGGAATGAAAAATACACTTGTTTTGTGGAATCTAAGTGTTCTAATGATTGCTTTTAGCAATTTGTTTGTCATCTAATCGTGTGTCTTTGCTACTATAGGCAGCTAGGAGCGGTGCTGGTCAGTCAGAGCATCCGCAATTGGTGAAAAGTTGCGCACCATGGGACGTGCCTACAACACCTCCTTCAGCGGAAACCATCAGGATGGTGGCTGAAGCCGTATTTGCAATGATAAATGCCCAACCTGCAGGGCAAATGCATCGCGCACCTCCTACAAATGAGCAAGAATCGATTAGGGTGGCAGAGCCGAGAGTGGTGGAGCGCGTAGCAGTGGATCTGGTAGAGTCGAGGAGAGCTACAGAGAAGCAACTAAAGCATGTAATTGGCTTTAATCCTCCGAGATTCGATGGGGTTGGAACGCCAGCTCAAGCTGAGGACTGGAACTCTTCGATAAAGAGGGTGTTGACAGCCACGTTAACCGAGGAGTGGTAGAAGATCACCATAACGACTTTCCTTTTGGTGGGTAAAGCGAGGCTGTGGTGGGATGAGTTGGAGTTTCATCTCTTAGTGGGAAGGCAGATTGCAGATGTGCCGATAGAGGAATTTTCAAGATTGTTCCTAGCCAGATTTTTACCCTCTACTCAGAAGCTTGAGATGGAGAACCAATTTCTTGGGTTGACTCAGGGAGCCAGAAGCGTGGATGAGTATCTCCATGAGTTCACACGGTTGGGTCGTTATGCTGGTGCTACATTTATGGAAGAAGAGAGGAAGACCAACCAATTCTATGAGGGTCTATGTGGCGACCTACAGTTACTACTTGCTGGGCCTAAGGTGCAAGGCTTCCTAGAATTGGTCAATTCGGCCTGTTCGTTGGAGAAGGTCGTTAAGAAAGTTCAAGAGAAGAAGGACCCAGGAGAAAAGAAGTCTGAGTTCAAGGTGCCAAATGCCAAGTCAAGTTTCCGCAGGTGGAACAAGAAACAGAGGACTTCGAACTCAGCCCCTCAGTCTGTTGTGTCGGGGGAAACTACAAGTCGAGTCCCAGGAGCTTGCTACAACTGCGGGAAGACGGGGCATTTTGCTCGTGAGTGTTGGAGCGGACGTGCAAAGTCCGAGAGGAAGCCTGGAGCGACTTATGAGGAGAAAGGGAAGGCGGTGGAGTCAACCGCGTCCCACCATGCTCCAGCCCAGCATAGAGTCTAAAACCATGGTCTGCAAGAGTCCATAAAGCAAGCGGACGTGGTGACAGGTATGAGTTAAATTACAGTGGTTTAACTTTTATAGTTGTTACCTTCGTATTTGTTAGCTTACTTTTGTTGGTGCTAGGCTTTGTGTTGATCTTTGAGTTTCCGGCGAGTGCCCTGTTTGATACGGGAGCATCACATTCATTCTTGTCCGAAAAATTCATATCGCACATCGGGGTTCCGTCCTTGATGGCAAAAGACAAGTTTGTTGTGTTGTTTCCCAATGGGTGCTCAATGCGCGCAGATAGGGTCTGCGTTGTGAAGATTCGGATTGGAGACCAGGAGTTTGATTTGCGAGCGTCGCTTTTGCCGTTGGCAGAGTAAGACGTAATCTTCGGCATGGATTGGCTCTCAGAGCAGGGTGCATGAATTGATTGCAACCGTAAGGAAGTTAAGTTGGGTCTGAACACTGATCGGGAGACTACTTTTGCGGGCATGAAGTGGTCTGGTAAGATTTTGATGTCAGCCCTTCAGGTGTTCAAGGCAGTTCGGTCTAGGGCAGAGTTGTATGTCACTCTAGTGCAGACTTCGACGCCTAAGCCAAGTCTTGACAGTATTCCAGTTGTGTCTGAATATCCTGATGTGTTCCTGGATGATCTCCCAGGATCCACTCCTCAGCGGGATATTGATTTTACCATTGAGCTGGTACCGGGTGCCAAACCGGTGTCACGCTCTCCATATCGGATAGCGCCAAGAGAGATGGCAGAGTTGAAGGTGAAACTGCAAGAGTTGTTAGAGCAAGGTTATGTGCGTCCAAGTTCGTCACCCTGGAGCACACCAGTTCTCTTTGTTAAGAAGAAATATGGGAGCTTGCGGCTTTGTATCGACTATCGGGAATTGAACAAGCTTATGGAGAAGAAAAAATATCCAATCCCGAGGATTGACCATCTATTCGATCAGTTGGTTGGGTCAGCGGTATATTTGAAGCTAGATCTGAAATCCGGTTACTATCAGTTGAGGATAAGGGAGAGCGACATCCCAAATACAACATTCAGTACGCGATTTGGACATTACGAGTTCATGGTCATGCCGTTTGGGTTGACGAATGCGCCATCCATGTTTATGGATCTGATGAACAGGACGTTCAGAGAGTACCTGGATCATTTCGTGATAGTATTTATCGATGATATCCTGGTGTATTCGCAGTGCGAGGAGGATCACTACAAGCATTTACACATGGTGTTGGAGACATTGAGGAAAAGTCAGTTGTATGCTAAGTTCTCCAAGTGTGAATTCTGGTTATCCTCTATAGCGTTCCTTGGTCATGTTGTTAGTTGAGAAGGGATAGCTGTGGATCCAGCGAAGATAGTGGCGATACGAGAGTGGCCTACTTTGACTACAATGGCAGAGGTCCGGAGTTTTCTGGGGCTTGCTGGCTACTACAGGCGCTTCGTAGAGAACTTTTCACGGATAGCACTTCCACTCACGATGTTGACAAGGAAGGATCAAAAGTTTGTGTGGTCGCTGGAGTGCAAACATGATTTTGAGGAATTGAAGAGGCGGTTAACCACGGCGCCTATTTTATGTTCGCCAAATGGAACTGAAGGGTTCGAGATCTATATTGATGCTTCAGGTAGTGGTTTGGGCTGTGTTCTGCTATAGCATTGGAGAGTGATAGCCTATGGTTCACGACAACTGAAGGCTCACGAGAGAAATTATCCGGTCCATGACTTAGAATTAGCGGCCGTGATATTTGCTCTAAAGCTTTGGAGGCACTACTTGTACGGTGTGAAGGTCGATATTTACACCGATCATAAGAGCTTGAAGTACCTGTTGCACCAAAAGGATCTGAACATGATGCAGCGGAGGTGGATGGAGTTCTTAGGGGACTACACCTTCAAGATACATTATGTGCATGGGAAGGGAAATGTAGTGGAGGATGCGTTGAGTCGCAGGACTCCGGCGCAGACCAACTGGTTATCGGTACATGATGAGAGATTGGTCCATGAGTTGGAGGTTTTGGAGATATCTTGCGTCGACAAGCAGTCTAGTGCTGAGGCAAAATTATTTTGAATAGAGGTGCAGTGTGACCTAGCTGATAGAGTTCGGCGGGCTTTGGTTCAGGATAGCAGCATGAAGCCGATCTTGGATGAATCCTTGGATGGGTCAAATTCCCAGTTTGTTGTTGAAGATGGTTTGCTAAGGAAGGACGGTCGCCTATGCGTTCTGAGTGTGGATAATCTTCAGGAGGAATTAATGTATGAGGCTCATCATACCAAGTACTCAATCCACCCAGGAAGCACGAAGATGTATAGAGACATGAAGAAATTATTCTGGTGGCCGGGTCTGAAGAAGGATGTAGCACTTTATGTGGCTAAGTGTCGTACATGTGCATTAGTGAAGGCGGAATGCCAGAAGTCCGGAGGTTTCTTGAAGCCCCTACCTATCCCAGAATGGAAATTCGATAACATATCTATGGATTTTGTGCATGGTTTGCCGAAGTCACAGAAGGCAAACGACGTCATTTGGGTGGTCATAGATAGGTTGACAAAGGTGTCACACTTTATTCCGAACAGGAAGGAAGATCCGGTGGAAATGTTAGCCAAACTCTACGTGGAGAATATTGTATGATTGCATGGTGTGCCCCGCAGTATTGTTAGTGACCAAGATGGACGCTTTACGTCGAAGGATTGGAGGTTGGTGCATAGTATGTTGGGAACTAAGCTGAGTTTCAGCACAGCCTTTCATCCACAGACGGATGGTCAGACCGAGAGGGTCAACCGGACTATGGAGGACATGCTTCGCATGTGCGTCCTAGATTTCAGAAAGCATTGGGAGGATCACCTGTACATGGTGGAGTTTGCGTACAACAATGGCTTTCAGGCAAGTTTTGGAATGGCGCCTTTCGAAGCCGTATACGGGAGGAAGTGTCGTACGCCGTTGTCTTGGTTAGAGACGGGCGAGTCGAAGCTTTACAAACGTCAAGTAGTTGAAGAGGCCACCTCAGTGATACGGACAATTCAAGAATGGTTGAAGATCGCTCAGGATAGACAATCAAAGTATTACAACGCCAAGCATAGGAACGTAGAGTTCAGTATTGGCGACATGGTGTATCTAAAAATCAAGCCGTTCAAGTGTGTATCGCGGGTTTGACGCTTGAAGAAGTTGAGACCGAGATACCTTGGAACATTTGAAATCCTGGAGCGTGTTGGCGAGGCGGCGTGTAGATTGAAGCTATTGGCGGAATTGAGTGGGCTGCATGACGTGTTCCACGTATCGGTGTTGCATAAAGCGGTGCAAGAGCCTTCGCAGATCATTGCGAATAATCAAGTACCAGTTGATTATGAGTTGACCACAAGGGTCAAGCCAGTACGTATTGAAGATGTTGCAGTCAAGCGACTCCGCAACAAGGATATCCGTATGGTTAAAGTCCGATGGGATAATTGCGGACGAGAGGAGCTTTCTTGGGAGCGAGAGCAAGCTATATTGGAGGAATACCCCGAGTTATTCCACTCAGGTATGATTTAGATTTGTGTACCTTTACTTAATTTCGGGACAAAATTCCTTAAGTGGGGGAGATTTGTAACGCCCCGAAAATTGTATTTGAGTCGGTCATGAAAAAGAGGATTTTTGGTGCCTGTATAGGGGTACACGTCCTAGGACACGAGCGTGTCCAAGGCCGTGTCTGGCTGGTGTTTTTGGCCATTTTCATCCCGAGAAGGACACGACTAAGTGACACAGGCGTGTCATTTGACACGGGCGTATGCCTACCCGTGTTATTTTGGGCCATGTCCGTTGCCGTGGAGGTTATGCGTGACATGCCCCCAAACACGGGCGTGTCGAGGAACCCGACACGGGCATGTCAGGTGAGACACGGGCGTGTCGTTGCCCGTGTGGTGGTTCTGCGTTCGACGATCGTGCCTGGATCGAGGCACACGGCCTGGGACACGTCCATATGCCAAGCCGTGTTTGTCCCAGGTATGGAGATTATTGAACGGATCTAAGCCGTTGTTTTCTTTAATTAAGATCCAATGGCCCAGATGGTTTCCTGCTCTGTTAAGGCCGGGAATAGGGGAGTTAATCCTTCATTTCTCTCCAACCATTCTCTCTTAAGGAGTTGGAAAGAGGAGAAAGAAGGAAGGGATTCCGGCCACCGGCAGAGCATCGGAGAACCGTTTCGAAATCTGAGAGCGGATCTGTGGAGGAAAGTTCATTGCGAAGACTTCCATCCGTGTAGTTTTCCATGGCGCCAAAGCGGACTACAAGGGTAACGATTCTCTACTTGAGCACGTGAAGCTCTTTCTTTCTGCATAGGGAATCCCGCTCCTGCGAGTGTGCGGTGAGTGCGTGGTGTTCCTTGGGGTTGATATGAATAGTCCCCCTTGTGTTGCATATAGAGTCCGGAATCGTAAGTACGGGCATATGCATTGTGTGTGAAGCCTACCCGGACGTGTATTGTTTGGATCAGTGATGTTGCATTTAATATGTTTTGCCGGAGAAGACTCCGTGCTTTTGGTTTTTCGGGTTTCTACGTGGTAGATTGCAGCAGGGATCCTTGGAGGTTAGCTCCAAGGCGCACCCGGAAAACTAAGCGGAAATATGTTCTGCTAACTTGGCGGTCTGGGAACCGGCCTTGATCATAACTGGGTTATGAGATTGTTTGGAAAATTTTGGGATCCAAGAGAAGCTTGGCCCGCACGTAGAACTTAAATTGTATATGCGGCGTGAGCAATGGGCAAGTGGAATTGGACCTAGGCTCTGTGGTTCGGTGCGAGAGACCCGAAGACGGGGACTGGCCGTTGGCATAGTTGGGAGCCTTAGACGGTGGTCAGAAAGGCTAAATGCTCACATGTTGTTGCCATCCTAGGGGTGGTGGTGAAGACGCTGATTGGTCAGGATTCACCGTTAATGTGCCTTGAGTGCACGTGGTGTTTGGCCGTGCGAGCCTACACCTGTGGCGTAGTATAGTTGCGCTTTATTATTTTATTGGGCTAATATTATGCAAGGAAAGAGCACCGCCGTCCCGAGTAAGGGGCGGGGTCGTTATAATTTGGTCGGCTTTTGGCTTACCGTTGCTTTGTTTACCACCGTGCGGTGGAATGTGCTTGCAGGTGCTACGGAGCCGAGTACCAAATAGCGGGCTGGAGCCCATGTTGCTGTGCTGGCTCTAGAAGGCCAAAGCGATTAGTTGTTTTTATTTTTATCATGTGTGGCCGGCCTGCGAGCCGATGTATGTAAGACATATTTTTATTAAGTGAACATTTGTAAGGCCATAAGGCCATGTACCTTTTTTTAGTGTATTTGGGTTTCATTCATGTTTTGTGGATATGGACATTCTTGGATATGGATTTAAGATTTGAGTTCTTTCAACTTTAAAAGCTTCCGCTAGAATGCTCTGTGTAGGACGTGTGGTCTTAATTGAATAGTTTGAATATTCTTATGTAACCCTTCCGACTGTGTGTGGTATATGGCGTCGGGTTCCAGCTGGACCTTCTGTTATATGCCACGCGATGGATGGGGGTGTTACAACTACAATATTCAGATAAGTAGAACTCCACTCTTTTGTGATTCTACTAGTGCAATTTCTATAGCTAGGAATCCTGTCTCCCATAACAGGACTAAGCATATAGAAATTAGGTACCATTTCATTAGAGAACATGTGGAAAGGGAAGACATCTCCCTTAAGTTTGTCTCCATAGACAAGTAAGTGGATGATATCTTCACTAAGCCACTAGATGAAGCCAAGTTCAACATCTTCAAATTCGAATTGGTTATGTTGAATCTTGTGTAGCTTCAATTCTCTCTTCTAACATAAGCTGCACTGTTTATTTTGTAGGTAGAACATGCTCTTCCTCCAGATTATGTAGAAAGTGTGCAACTGTTGAGGGGGAGCTAGAACAACAGAATATGAGGAGTGCTGAACTGGATTGAGTCAAAGTGGAAGATCTACTCCAGATGGATAGGTGGAGAAAAACCCCACAGGATGCTCCCTATTGCAGAAGTCAAAAAGGGCTAGGATAGACTCAAAGGGAGTCGAAGGGGTAAGGAGAATAGACAAGTGAAATAGTATGGATGGAATCATGCTAGGGGTATTAAATAATACTCCACAGGCTGGAGAAATATGGTAATCTATTAACTTTTCTACACTCTACTAATGTTAAATTTTGTCTATGATGAATATGCTGTGTTGTAAATGACCTGTATTGTTTTGACTTCTTCAAATAGGGGGAGATTGTTATGTCTATTGATCCTAATATCCCAGATTTGTAATAAGTCAAACGGGTCAATGAAATACACATATAATGTATTTAATGTGTTCCTCCATTCTTGCATGCAGGTAGTCCATGATTGGACAAGTGAAGAAAATGAGTTTGGTAGTAAACTCAAAATTCGTCTAGCTCAGCTCGCACTTCGTCGAGCTCAGCTCAACATTCCTTGGGATAAGCTCAAGATCTCATGATTCAAAGTTCATCAAGCTCAACTTGAAGTTCATTGAGCTCAGTTTGCAGTTCGTCGAGCCGAGCTTACAGATCGTCGAGCTCAACTCAACACTTGTCAAGCAAAAGCCAAAAAAATTGACTAAGGTAAAAAAGCGTTGAAACCGCTGATAAGATCAGAGTTCGTTGAGCTCATCCCCCAGATCGTCGAACACAATTCTACACTTGTCGAGCTAAAGCTAGAAAAATTGACTAAGGCAAAAGCACTGAGACCACTGAGAAGAAAGCGCTGAGATAGAAACTTGTCTCAGTTGTTAAGAAGGAAGCGTTGAGACCGCTGATAAGAAAGCACTGAGATAGAAATGTGTCACAGCTGTTAAGAAGGAAGCGTTGATACTGCTGTGAAGAAACCGCTGAGGCAGAAACTTGTCTCAACTGATAAGAAGAAAGCATTATGACAAAAGCTTGTCACAACTATTAAGAAGAAACCGTGGAGACCGCTGAGAAAGAACCGCTGAGAAAAATCTAGAGAAAATTCACAAGTCCAGAAGAGCTGAGAGCCAAGACAGATGACATTGAGTGACTTAACATAACTCAACGCTTTATGAATTTCTGAAATATTTTATAAGTCCAGATGGTCATGACCATTGCTGACGTAATCAAAGTCAACTTACATGTAGCCATTGCGGGAAAGCTGCAGTGGCGCCGAAAGCTGCTTTGTCCATTTCTGAAGGACGTAGGGCTCACCAATACTTGGCTAGGCCCACGCACATTTTTGTCGTTGATTAAAATTAGCGCATATAAAAAGGAAAAAATAAAAGGGGATTAGGGTAATGAAGAACAAGCGAAGAAAATAAAAATAGAAAGAAAACCGTAGGCAGTTGGTCTTGATCTTCTTCAACAAGCTTTCAAGCCAAGTCTAGCAAAGTATGCCAAAATGCTAAGGAAGATAGCTGAAGCTCTACAAGCTCAATAAGATAGTTCTGTCCTGAAAAAAGAAGAGGATTCATCCATTCAGCAAGCTGATATCTGCTCATCTGTGCTGCAAAGGACAAGTTAGCTGTAGAAGAAGACTCATCCCTTCTACATCAAGAGAGAGCTGGACTGATATCTGCTCAGTCTAGCAGAGTAGACTCAGAGATTAATTTCTGAGTCAGTTGTTTTAATTTTTTTCTTAACATCATGTATTAATTTCCCGTAGGATTCAGGTTATCTGAATCTGAGTGTAGGGAACTTTGTGCCCGAGTTATAGGTGACTAATTAGTCACTGAGGTAGGATCCAAGTGTGGATCTGAGCTATAGGGCTTAATTTCCTGAAGTAGGAGAATGTTTCTCTCCGAGGTATGATCCAAGTGTGGATCTGAGGTACGGCTGTCCTCCCAGCCTAAGTGTAGGGCCTTGTGCCTGAGGTAGGTGACTGGAGAGTCACTGAGTTATATGTGGCAAGTGTGTCACTGAGTTGTAGGCCTTGGAGGAGGCTGAGCTGTAGGTACCTGGAAGGGTACTGAGTTGTAGCAGTATTACAACACTTTGAGAGTAGGGTTGTGTGCCTGAAGCTGTAGGGCCGAAGAGCCTGAGTTGTAGGCCTTAGAAATAAGGCTGAGTTAGGTGATCAGTGGACCACGGAGCTGTAGGAGCTTTGCAGGGCTCTGAGTTTGTGTTCTGAAGGGAACCTTTTTGTAATGCCAAGGGCCTGAGGTGTAAGCTTCGAGGAGCATATTGGTGGAGTTTGTGCCGAGTCCAACAAATTAGTTGGATAGGTGGGAGAGAAAGTGGATGTACCCAACTGAGGAACCACTATAAATCCTTGTGTGTTTGCTATGTTGCTTGTGTTCTTTCTTGTTGCAGGATCTAACGACAAGATCTAGATAGATTATTCAAAAATCAGCAAATGACTTAACAAAACCTCAAACACCTATCCCCCCCCCCTCTAGGTGATTAGCTAACCTTAAGTTATATAACTTTCAGGCATTGAGTGTAGTTCTTTCACTCAATGTTTTTATACTTAGACAGATTACTTGAGAAGGCGTTGAGTGTAAGTCCTTCAATCAATGCTTTTGTTCTTCGCCTAACTTTATTGAGATGTCATCAAGTGTAAGTCCGACATGTGACATTTTTGTACAGTCTTAGAAGGCATTCAGTGTAAGTCCTTGACTCGACGCTTTTGTACTTAGCCAGATTTTAGAGAATCTCCATTGTGTATTTGAGTGTTAGTTAAACTACCAATGCTTTTTGGCCTCAGGCATTGAGTGGTGTGTAGTAACACAACACTTTTGTACTTGGTCATTTTCCTAAGTTCCCGACCTTGCTAACATATTTCTAGCCATACTTCTGATACACTCAGCCAGTTTAATCACATAATTACCAATATCCTACACATGTAAACTTAGACATATGTAATTTATAGGATTGTGTATATTATTGACTTGTGGGCCTTCTTCAAATCAGGGATATTGTGTAATGTTCCGATTCTTGTTAGACCCCTTGCACGCATTTTCAGTCAAGAAAAGTAGACTCAGGCTCGGGGTGCACTGTAACATGTGTTGAGTTTTCACGATGCTTGTCGACAAGCGTCGAGTGCATCTAGGCATCGAGTGATACTCGACACATAAGAAGAACTTTACTTAGAATCATTATGGACCTGGGTAGTGTCGAGTGCGTCAATTGGACTCGACGAAGCATCGAGTGCATCGACTGGTGGCATGTTGTCCAATGATACTCGACGCATAAGAAGAATTCTACTTAGAATTATTTTGGACCAGGGAAGCGTCAAGTGCCTTGACTGGACTCTACGAATAATCGAGTGCGTCGACCGGTTGGCAGGCTTTGAGTGATACTTGATGCATTGGAATAATTTTACTTAGAATTATTCTGGATTCGAAAAGAGTCGAGTGCATCGACTGGTTTCGAAAGGCATTGAGTGATCACGATGCTTTCGACGAAGCGTCGAGTGCGTCAACTTGGTCCAGATGGCATTGATTTATCACGATTCCTTTCCATAATTCGTCGAGTGATACTCGACCATATGATGCCTTGACTTCGAAGCATAAGAGAAAGTTGTCGACAGTACTCCACGAATTCGTCGAGTAGGACTCGACGTATTCGTCAAATTTACTTGGACAAATCATTGGGACTTGTACTATTCGTCGAATATCGTTGGAGATACTTGACGAATTCGTCGAGTTGGACTCGAGGAATTCGTCGGAAATTGCTTTGAGGTTTTCGCCAATTCGTCGAGTATATATAAGATGAATTTGAAATGGAAGAATTTTGGCCAGGAAAAGTTCGTCAGATTTACCTTAAAGTGTTGAGCCGATTCGTTGAGTCCACACAAAATGTTCCGACAATTCATGGAGTATGCATATGTATATGCGACAAATCTGACTTAGAATATTTTCTGCCTAGGCTGTGTTTGCAGAATAATGTTTACGGGTTGAACCAGTTTGGGATTTGTGCTGAGTGACTATTTATGGTCGGTCTTTTCAAGGAGACTTATTTAATGTAATAATGGGCGGTCTAATGATATAACGACACGTGGCGAGGTAACCTAAACCTAAATGGTTTCCTATAAAATAGAATGCATAGGAACTCCAGCTGTCTCCATTCTTTTATCGCATCGATCCTGTGCCGAGTTCGGCGGAAATGAGGAAGTTGCTAGAGTCAGATTTTCTGGAGGAAGAACTTTCTCCAGAAAATGAGGTGAGCGTCCTACCCTCTCCTTTGGTGCTAAATCTTTAGTTATGAAATAAGAGAGATGTCGGTTCAAGAGCGCTTGACTTTGGTGTGAAATCAAGATCTCCTAGGAAGAGACCAAGCTAGGACTTTTGTCCTAGGGTTTTATTATCTTCAACCTCTCCTCTCTTCATTATGAAGACGATGCACTTGGTTACGTGAAGAATGGTGGTCTACAGAGGGTGATTAAGAGAGGAGGAAGGGATGAGTGTAAATTTGTAGGAATGGCTATAGGAAGAAGACGAACATATGTCATTCATTAGACTTTAAGATGCATGCAAAAATTTATTTTTTGTGCACAACATGCATCATGCTCGATTTAAGCAATGATCTGAGCACTTCTAGATCTTGGGAGGAACCCAAATGTTGTAGCTCTCGGAAAGAAATTTCCAACCGGTGTGTAATGCCCTGAAACTCAAAGGAGCGATAGGGGATGTTTTGGGCCAGTTTTGGGTTCTGGCTGCAGGCACACGGCCTGGGACACGGGCGTGTCCCAGGACATGTCAAGCTTGTGTCGACACTGAGCCGGTAAGTCGACACTTTGGTCTCGACATTGTGTCGAGACTGGGCACACGGCCTGCGACACGGGCGTGTCGTAGGGCGTGTCGACCCGTGTCGACACTTAGCCCGCGGAGTCGACACTCTGCGTTCGACGAAGTGTCGAGACATGGCACACGGCCTGCGACACGGGCGTGTCGCAGGGCGTGTCAACCCGTGTCGACACTCATCCCAGGAATTCGACACTTTGGTCTCGACATTGTGTCGAGACAAGGCACACGGCGTAGAACACGGGCGTGTCCAAGGCCGTGTCATCAGGTCGATGATCTTCGTTCGACGAAGTGTCGAGTGTCGAGACCGTGTACACGGCCTGGGGTCCAGGCGTGTCGAGGTGACACGGGTAAGGACACGGGTGTGTCCTAGAACCCGTGCAGTGCTCGGGTTGTTTTCGGGGAAAAATGATGGGGGTACACAGCCGGCCACACGGCCGTGTCAGGTGGAACACGGGCGTGTCAGATCTAACAAGGGCGTGTTCGATACCCGTGTGTTGTTCTAGGCAATTCAATTTTGACGGCGAATGAGGCACACTTCCCTGGACACGGGCGTGTGCCAGGCCGTGTTCGGTCCAGATTGGGCATTTCAGTCCCGAATCAAAGCCGTTCATTTCTTTAATTGATGATCCAACGGCTGGGGGTTGTTCCTTAAGGGATATATAACACCCCCTATCCGTCACATAGCATATAGCAGTAGGTCCGGCCGGGGCCCGACGCCATATACTACAGACAGACCGGGTGGTTACTCATGGAAACCATCCAACCAATCATAACTTCCTACACAAAGCATTCTAGCGGAAGCAGTTTTAAAGTTGCAATAAAGAACCCAGCACTAAAGCATGAATGTCCACTAACCCAAATTAGGAATGTTATACAAATACCAACATAAGCCTTAAGGCCTTACAAAATGTTTCACTTGATATTACATGACTTACAAACCATGGCGCGCAGGCCGGTCATAAATGAATAAAACAGTAAACACTTCCATTTGGGCCTTCGAGGGCCAGCTTCGCAAAAAGGGCTTTAGCCCGCTATTGACCGCTTGCTCCAGCAGTACCTACAAACAACAAACCACCGCACGGTGGCAAAACAAGGCAATGGCCAGCTCGGGGCGGCGATGCTCCTTCCCTGCATTTCATTAGCATAAGCGAGCAATATAACAACTCAATGCATCACAGGCGTTGGCACGCATGGCCACACACCCCGTGCTCTCAGTGCACATTTCTCGGTGATCGCAGTCTAAGCCGGTAACTCACCACCATCTCCAAGACGGCAATAACTCGTGAGCAAAATGGTCTTTTAGGCAAACGTTACGACACTTTAATGTCATCAACAGCCTATGTCACGAAACTTTAATGTCATCGATAGAAAGACCCGACCTCTATGCCCTCGGCATAACACAGGAACGGTTCTCACTCAACCCGTTGCTCACTTGCCACGACACTTAAATATCATCGGCACGGGTTAAGTTTCCCCGAAGCCCGTGAATCGAACGTACGATGTTATATAACCCAGTTATGTACTAATTGGCACCTAGGCCCACAAGTTGGCAAGATCACGCATCCGCCCAGTTTTCCGGGTGCACCTTTGGGTTAATCCCCAAGGCTCCCTGTTGCAATCTACCACGTAGAAAACCCGAAAAACAATCAATCGCGCAGAGTCTTCTCCGGAATTTATGCAATGCAACATCACCGATCCAGACCAACATGTCCGGGTAGGCTTCACACATCATGTCTATGTCCGTTCTCGCTTACGGACTCTAAACAACGGGTACTTCACATATCTACCCGCAGGAACGCCTCCAACTCTCAGCAAACTCGTGAGAGCGGGCTTCCTATGTAAAGAAGGAGAGCTACTCATGCTCAAGAAGAGAATCGTTACCCTAGCGTTCCCCTTGGCGCCATTGAAAAGTAAGCGGATGAAAAGCACCGCACTAGCTTTGCCTCCGTGGATCCGGAGTCGGCTCGCGATTCGGAGCTTCGAAGCTCCTCCAATGGCTGGATCTAGCTCCTTCTTCCTTCCTTGGCTCTCCTCTCTCTCTAAGGTTTTAAAAAGATAATAACTTATGAAAAGTGAGGGTTTCTAAGTCCAACCCCGGGTATATCCCTTCAGGAACAACCCCCAGACGTTGGATCATCAATTAAATAAATGAACGGCTTTGATTCGGGACTGAAATGCCCAATCTGGATCGAACACGGCCTGGCACACGCCCGTGTCCAGGGCCGTGTGCCTCATTCGTCGTCAAAATTGAATCGCCTGGAACAACACACGGGTATCGACCATGCCCGTGTTCGACTTGACACGCCCGTGTTCCACCTGGCATGGCCGTGTGGCCGGCCGTGTACCCCCATAATTTTTCCCCGAAAACAACCCGATCACTGCACGGGTTCTAGGGCACGCCCGTGTCCTTGCCCGTGCCACCTCAACACGCCTAGACCCCAGCCCGTGTACACGGTCTCGACACTCGAGACTTCGTCGAGCGAAGATCGTTGACCTGATGACATGGCCTTGGACACGCCCGTGTCCTAGGCCGTGTGCCTTGTCTCGACACAATGTCGACACCAAAGTGTCGACTTCCCGGGACGAGTGTCGACACGGGTTGACATGCCCTGCGACACGCCCGTGTCACAGGCCGTATGACATGTCTCGACACTTCGTCGAATGCAGAGTGTCGACTTCGCGGCTAAGTGTCGACACGGGTCGACACGCCCTACGACATGCCCGTGTCGCGGGCCGTGTGCCCAGTCTCGACACAATGTCGAGACCAAAGTGTCGACTTCCCGGCTGAGTGTCGACACACACTTGACATGCCCTGTGACACGCCAGTGTCCCAGGCCGTGTGCCTGCTGCCAGAACCCAAAACTGGCCCAAAACGTCCCCCGTCGCTCCTTTGAGTTTCGGGGCGTTACAACTCTCCCCCTCTTAAAATAATTTCGTCCTCGAAATTATATAAAGGAAAGACATGTACAAAACCAAAATTTTTCCTGAGCAGAACAACTCCGGATACTGGTCAAGCATAGTCTGCTCTCGCTCCCAAGAGAGATCCTCACGACCGTAATTGTCCCACCGGACCTTGACCATCCTGATCTCTTTATTGCGTATTCGCTTGGCCTCCGAGTCCTCAATCCGCACGGGCTTGACTTTTGTCGTTAGCCCACTATCCACCGGCACTTGATCAACCGCGATCACTTGCGTAGGCTCTTGCACCGCCTTCCGAAGCACCGAAATATGGAATACATCATGTAATCCACCAAGCTCCACCGAAAGCTTCAACCGATAGGCCGCTTCACCGACTCGCTCCAGAACTTCAAACGGCCCAAGGTACCTCAGGCTTAGCTTTTTCAATCGCCGCACCCGCGAGACACCCTTGAACGACTTGATCTTTAAGTATACATAATCGCCCACAGTGAACTCCACGTTCCTGTGCTTGGCATTATAGTACTTTCTTGCCGGTCCTGAGCGATAAGCAACCTCTCCTGAATGGTTCTCACCAAATAAGTAGCATCCTCCACTTCCGATCGCTTATACATCTTTGACTCACCCGTTTTTAACCAAGACAACGGTGTGCGACATTTTCTACCATATAGGGCCTCGAAGGGCGTCATTTGAATACTCGCTTGGTAGCTGTTGTTGTATGCGAACTCCACCAAATAAAGGTGGTCTTTCCACTGCTTTCCAAAATCCAAGACACACATGCGGAGCATGTCTTCCATAGTTCTATTGACCCTCTCGGTCTGCCCATCCGTTGCGGATGGAAGGCTGTACTGAATTTCAACTTTGTTCCCAACATTTGTTGCACTAGCCTCCAATAATTGGACGTGAACCGCCCATCTCGGTCACTAACGATGCTGCAGGGCACACCATGAAGCCGTACTATGTTATCCACATAGATCTTTGCCAACTTCTCCACCGGATCATCCTTCCTATGTGGAATAAAATGCGACACCTTCGTTAACCGATCAACAACCACCCAAATGGCATCGTTCCCCTTTTGCGACCTTGGCAAACCGTGCACAAAGTCCATAGAGATGTCGTCGAATTTCCACTCCGGAATAGGCAAGGACTTAAGAAATCCTCCCGGCTTCTGGCACTCCGCCTTTACCAAGGTGCAAGTTTGGCACTTCGCTACGTATAGCGCCGCATCCTTCTTCAAACCCGGCCACCAAAACAGTTTCTTCACATCACGGTACATCTTCGTGCTCCCCGGGTGAATCGAGTACTTGGTATGGTGAGCCTCGTACAATAACTCCACCCGCAAATTACCCACATTTGGGACGCACAGACGACCGTCCTTTCAAAGTAATCCGTCCTCCACGACGAATTGGGAATTTTACCCATCTAGAGCCTCCACCATGGACTGCTTCATATGGGCATCCATATCCAAAGCCTGCCGAATACGATCAGCCAGGTCATATTGGACTTCAGTCCAATTCAGAGCTGCTTCAGCACTTGATTGTCTATCAACACAAACAATCTCCAACGCCTCCAACTCCCGCACCAACCGCTCATCATGCACCGATAGCCAATTGGCTTGAGTTGGGGCTCGGCGACTCAACTCGTCCGCAACCGCATTCCCTTTACCAGGCACGTAGTGGATCTTGAATGTATAGTCCCCCAAGAACTCCCTCCATCTACGCTGCCGCATATTCAGATCCTTCTGATCAATAAGATACTTCAGGCTCTTGTGATCGGTGTAGATATCAATCTTCACACCATACAAATAGTGTCTCCACAGCTTCAAGGCAAAAATCACGGCCGCTAACTCCAAGTCATGGACCGGATAGTTCCTCTCGTGCACTTTTAGCTGTCTCGAGCCATAAGCTATTACACTTCCATGTTGCAGTAGCACGCAACCCAAACCGCTGCCCGAAGCATCGCTATAAATCTCATAGCCTTCGGTCCCACATGGCGAACTCAGCACAGGCGCCGTGGTCAACCGAAACTTCAACTCCTCAAAAGCTCGCGCGCACTCCGACGTCCAAACGAACTTATGCTCCTTCCTCGTCAAAGTAGTGATAGGCAAAGCTATCCGCGAGAAGTTCTCTACGAAGAACCTATAATAGCCGACAAGCCCCAGAAAACTCCGGACTTCCGCTACCGTAACAAGCTCAGGCCACTGCCGTATCGCAACGATCTTCGCTGGATCCACAGCAATACCCTCTCCACTCACTATATGACCGAAGAACGCCACTGAGGATAGCCAAAACTCGCACTTCGAGAACTTGGCATACAACTGATTTCTTCTTAGCGTATCCAACACCAAATGAAGATGCTTGAAGTGATCTTCCTCACTTTGCGAGCACACCAAAATATCATCGATGAAGACGATCACGAAATGGTCCAAGTACTCCCTGAACGTCTTGTTCATCAAATCCATGAACACTGACGGCGCATTAGTCAGCCCAAACGGCATGACCGTAAACTCGTAATGCCCGTATCTCGTACTAAACGCTGTCTTTGGGATACCACTCTCCCTTATTCGCAGCTGATAGTACCCAGCCTTGAGATCCAACTTCGAGTATACCGTCGACCCGACTAACTGATCAAAAAGATCATCAATCCGGGGGATTGGGTACTTGTTTTTCTCCGTCAGCTTGTTGAGCTCCCGATAATCAATACACAGCCTCAAGCTTCCGTCCTTCTTCTTAACAAAGAGGACCGGTGCGCTCCAAGGCGAAGAACTCGGGCGCACATACCCTTGCTCTAAAAACTCTTGCAGTTGAACTTTCAGCTCCGCCATTTCCTTAGGCGCTAGCCGATAAGGAGATCGTGACACAGGCTTTGCACCTGGCACTAGCTCGATCGTAAAATCTATCTCCCGTTGAGGCGGGGATCCAGGAAGATCTACGGGGAACACATCAGGGTATTCCGATACCACTGAAATACAATCCAACGCGGGCTTCGGCTTTGCAACCTCCACTGGTGTAAAGAACAGTTCTACACCGGCACGAACCTCCTTCACCACCTGAAGAGCAGACATCAACGTCTTGCTCGACCCCTTTAAGCCCGTAAAAGTCGTTTCACGACTTACTCCCAGCTTGACTTCCTTGCTACCGCAATCTATATGGGCCTGCTACTCCGAGAGCCAGTCCATGCCAAATATGACGTCGAACTCCACCAACGGAAGTAAAGACGCCCGCAGGTCGAACTCCTGGTCCCCAATACGAATCTTAACATCGCAGATCCTATCCGCTCGCATCGAACACCCATTGGGCAACAACACATCCAACTTATCCTTCGCCATCGAAGAAGGGACTCCGATGCGTGATATAAATCCTTCGGACAAGAAGGAGTGTGAAGCTCCCGTATCGAAGAGTGCTCGTGCCGGATTTTCACAAATCAATACAAATCCTAAACAAGCAGTGGTAAGTTAACATGTGCATAACAAGTATTTAAAGAAATTGACTTGCTATAAATTAAACCGTACCTGTCACCACATCAGCCTGTTTGATGGCCTCCTGCTGGCCAAGATTATACACCCTTGGTTGGGCCGGAGCATAGTGGGATGCGGTCGACTCCACTGCCTTTCCCTTCTCTTCATAAGTAGCTCCCGGCCTCCTTTCGGACTTGGGACGTCCGCTCCGGCACTCACGGGCATAATGCCCCAACTTCCCACAGCTGTAACATACGCCCGAGGTCCGACCCGTAGTCGCCCTAGAAGCACCAGCAGAGAGGGCTAGACCCGAAGTCTTAGCTTTCTTGTTCCACTTTCGGAACACGGATTTTGAGGTGTTCGGCCCCCTGGACTCCGAACTCTTCTCGCCCAAGCTTTTCTTTGCCTGCACATTCTTCATGTCCTTCTCCAAGGACCGGGCCATGTTGACCAAGGTTAAGAAACCCTGCGTCATTGGCCCCGAGAGTAGTAACCTCAACTCATCTCTCAAGCCTTCATAGAAGCGATTAGTCTTGCGCTCCTCATCCACGATGGTGGAGCTAGCATAACGACTCAGACGAGTAAACTCGTGGAGATATTCATCCACACTCCTCTCACCCTAAACCAACTTCAGAAACTCATTCTCCAACGCTATCTTCTGCGTCGAAGGGAGGTATCTAGCCAAGAACAATCTCGAGAACTCTTCCATCGAGACATCACCAAGTTGCCTACCTCTCAGTAAGTGCAGCTCCAATCCTTCCCACCACATTCTCGCTTCACCGTCCAGAAGGAACATATCGATGGTAGTCATTTGCCACTCCTCCGTCTCCGTTGCTGTCATGACTCTGTTCACCCTGGAGAGCTAGTATTCAGCCTGAGATGGGGTTCCCAACCCCGAGAATACCGGAGGGTTAAATCTCATTACATGCTTAAGATGCCTCTCGGTTGCCCTCCTTGGCACCACCGGTTCCACAACCACTTGCTCCACTCCCCTCGGATCAGCCTCTTGAAGAGGTTCCTGCTCCATCGCAGGAGCGGGCTGCTGCGTTTGCCTTGCAGGCTGCGCATTTATCACGGCCAACACTACTTCGGCCAACAATCGTATGTTCTCAGCCAATAGAGGTGTTGCCGGATCAACATCCGGTGCACTACTAGCCTCAGAAACTAGGCGTTCTGACGGCCCAACACCACTTCTGGTCACGTATAGTGGTACAAAACACCGTTAAGCGACCGAATAAAATTGCAAACAGCAATTATAGGAACACGCAGGTTCCTCAAACACGAGTATGTCCATTCCTAAGTGGAAATTCATGGGTTCTTTTACCATTATAACGATGATGCACACAATGTGCTCACCACCCCTTAAAAAGAATTCGCCCACGAATTCATCTTAAGCCCGACCAAAACCAGTAGTCTGATACCAAATTGTAACACCCCCTATCTGTCACATAGCATATAGCAGTAGGTCCGGCCGGGGCCCGACGCCATATACTACAGACAGACCGGGTGGTTACTCATGGAAACCATCCAACCAATCATAACGTCCTACACAAAGCATTCTAGCGGAAGCAGTTTTAAAGTTGCAATAAAGAACCCAGCACTAAAGCATGAATGTCCACTAACCCAAATTAGGAATGTTATACAAATACCAACATAAGCCTTAAGGCCTTACAAAATGTTTCACTTGATATAACATGACTTAAAACCACGGCACGCAGGCTGATCATACATGAATAAACAGTAAACACTTCAATTTGGGCCTTTGAGGGCCGGCTTCGCAAAAGGGCTTTAGCCCGCTATTGACCGCTTGGTACAGCAGCACCTGCAAACAACAAACCACCGCACGGTGGCAAAACAAGGCAACGGTTAGCAATGCTGACCAAATTATAACGATCCCACCCCCAGCTCGGGGCAGCGATGCTCCTTCCCTGCATTTCATTAGCATAAGCGAGCAATATAACAACTCAATGCATCATAGGTGTTGGCACGCATGGCCATACCCCCGTGCTCTCAGGGCACATTCTCGGTGATCGCAGTCTAAGCCGCTAACTCACCACCATCTCCAGTACGACAATAACTCGTGAGCAAAATGGTCTTTTATGCAAACGTTACGATACTTTAATGTCATCAACAGCCTATGTCACGACACTTTAATGTCATCGACAGAAAGACCCGACCACTATGCCCTCGGCATAACGCAGGAACGGTTCTCACTCAACCCGTTGCTCACTTGCCACGACACTTAAATATCATCGGCACGGGTTAAGTTTCCCCGAAGCCCGTGAATCGAACCTACGATGTTACATAACCCAGTTATGTACTAATTGGCACCTAGGCCCACAAGTTGTCAAGATCACGTATCCGCCCAGTTTTCCGGGTGCACCTTTGGGTTAATCCCCAAGGCTCCCTGTTGTAATCTACCACATAGAAAACCCGATAAACAATCAATCGCGCGGAGTCTTCTCCAGCATTTATGCAATGCAACATCACCGATCCAGACCAACATGTCCGGGTAGGCTTCACACATCATGCCTATATACGTTATCGCTTACGGACTCTAAACAACGGGGACTTCACATATCTACCCGAAGGAATGCCTCCAACTCACCGCAAACTCGCAAGAGAGGGCTTCCTATGCAAAGAAGGAGAGCTACTCATGCTCAAGAAGAGAATCGTTACCCGTTCTATGTCGTTCGTTTAAAGAGACCTAAAGGCACGTGGCACTTGCCGTTGGCATAGATTAGGGTCTTCGGCGGTTGATGGCTTAAATTGTCGTGACCCAGGCCAAGAAGACAAAATGCTCATAGGTTTGGCCGTCAAAGTGGCGGTGGTGAGTCCGAAATGTCTATGGCTTTAATCGACGTGACATCGACCGGTTCACCGAGAATGTGCCCTGAGAGCACGGGGGCATGTGGCCGTGCGAGCCATCGTCTGTGATGAAATGGCTATATATATTGCTCGCTTATGTTAATGAAATGCAGGGAAGGAGCATCGCCGCCCCGAGTTGGGGGCGGGATCGTTATAATTTGGTGAGCATTGCTGACCGTTGCCTTGTTTCGCCACCGTGCGGTGGTTTGTTGTTTGCAGGTGCTGCTGGGACCAAGCGGTCAATAGCGGGCTAAAGCCCAAGTGCGAAGCCGGCCCTCGAAGGCCTATTTGGAAGTGTTTACTGTTCTATTCATGTATGACCGGCCTGCGTGCCGTGGTTTGTAAATCATGTAATATCAAGTGAAACATTTTGTAAGGCCTTAAGGCCACTGTTGGTATTTGTAATACATTCCTATTTTGGGTTAGTGTACATTCATGCTTTATTGTTGGGTTCTTATTTACAACTTCTATAAACTGCTTCCGCTAGAATGCTCTGTGTAGGACGTTGATTGGTCTGATGGTTTCCATGAGTAACCACCCGGTCTGTCTGTGGCATACGACGTCGGGCCCCGGCCGGACCTACTGCTATATGCTATGTGACGGATAGGGGGTGTTACAATTTGGTATCAGACTACTGGTTTTTGTTGGGCTTAAGATGAATTCGTGGATGAATTCTTTTTAAGGGGTGGTGAGCACATTGTGTGCATCATCGTTATAACGGTAAAAGAACCTATGAATGTCCACTTAGGAATGAAAATACACGTGATTTAGGAGCCTGCGTGTTCTTATAATTGCTGTTTGCAATTTTATTTGGTCGCTTAACGGTGTTTTGTACCACTATAGGTGACCAGAAGTGGTGTTGGGCCGTCAGAACGCCGAGTTTCTGAGGCTAGTAGTGCACCGGATGTTGCTCCCGCAACACCTCTATCGGCTGAGAACATACGATTGGTGGCTGAAGCGGTGTTGGCCGTGATAAATGCGCAGCCTGCAAGGCAAACGTAGCAGCCCGCTCCTGTGATGGAGCAGGAACCTCTTCAAGAGGCTGAGCCGAGGAGAGTGGAGTAAGTGGTTGTGGAACCGGTGGTGCCAAGGAGGGCAACTGAGAGGTAGCTTAAGCATGTAATGAGCTTTAACCCTCCGTTATTCTCGGGGTTGGGAACCCCATCTCAGGCTGAAGACTGGCTCTCCAGTGTGAAGAGAGTCATGACAGCATTGGAGACGGAGGAGTGGCAAATGACCACCATCGTTACGTTCCTTCTGGACGGTGAAGTGAGGATGTGGTGGGAAGGTTTGGAGCTGCATCATTTGAGAGGTAGACAACTTATAGACGTTCCGATGGAAGAGTTCTCGGATTGTTCTTAGCAAGATACCTCCCTTCTACTCAGAGGATTTCGATGGAGAACGAATTTCTGAAGTTGGTTCAGGGTGAGAAGAGCATGGATGAATATCTCCATGAGTTCACTCGTTTGAGTCGATATGATAGCTCCACCATCGTGGATCAGGAGCGCAAGACTAATCGCTTCTATGAAGGCTTGAGAGATGAGTTGAGATTACTACTTTCGGGGCCGATGATGCAGGGTTTCTTAACCTTGGTCAATACTGCCCGATCCTTGGAGAAGGACATGAAGAATGTGCAAGCAAAGAAAAGCTTGGGTGATAGGAAATCTAAATTTAAAGTGCCGACTTCAAAGTCCGGCTATCGGAGGTCTTTCAAGAAGCATAGGACTTCGGGTCATCTACTTCTGGTGCTTCTGGGGCGACTACAAGTCGGACCCCGGGCGCGTGTTTTACTTGTGGAAAGACGGAGCATTTTGCCCGTGACTGTTGGAGCGGACGTCCTAAGTCCGAGAGAAGGCCGGGAGCTACATATGAAGAGAAGGGAAAGGCGGTGGAGTCGACCGCATCCCATTATGCTCCGGCCCAACCAAGGGTATATAATCTTGGCCAACAGGAGGCCATCAAACAGGCTGATGTGGTGACAGGTACAGTTTAATTTATAGCAAGTCAATTTCTTTAAATAGTTGTTATGCATATGTTACCTTACCACTGCTTGTTTAGGATTTGTATTTATTTGTGAAAATCCGGCACGAGCACTCTTCGATACGGGAGCTTCACACTCCTTCTTGTCTGAAGGATTTATATCACGCATCGGAGTCCCTTCTTCGATGGCGAAGGATAAGTTGGATGTGTTGTTGCCCAATGGGTGTTCGATGCGAGCGGATAGGATCTGCGATGTTAAGATTCGTATTGGGGACCAGGAGTTCGACCTGCGGGCGTCTTTACTTCCGTTGGTGGAGTTCGACGTCATATTTGGCATGGACTGGCTCTCGGAGTAGCAGGCCCATATAGATTGCGGTAGCAAGGAAGTCAAGCTGGGAGTAAGTCGTGAAATGACTTTTACGGGCATAAAGGGGTCGAGCAAGACGTTGATGTCTGCTCTTCAGGTGGTGAAGGAGGTTCGTGCCGGTGTAGAACTGTTCTTTACACCAGTGGAGGTTGCAAAGCCGAAGCCCGCGTTGGATTGTATTTCAGTGGTATCGGAATACCCTGATGTGTTCCCCGTAGATCTTCCTGGATCCCCGCCTCAACGGGAGATAGATTTTACGATCGAGCTAGTGCCAGGTGCAAAGCCTGTGTCACGATCTCCTTATCGGCTAGCGCCTAAGGAAATGGCGGAGCTGAAAGTTCAACTGCAAGAGTTTTTAGAGCAAGGGTATGTGCGCCCGAGTTCTTCGCCTTGGAGCGCACCGGTCCTCTTTGTTAAGAAGAAGGACGGAAGCTTGAGGCTGTGTATTGATTATAGGGAGCTCAACAAGTTGACTAAGAAGAACAAGTACCCAATCCCCCGGATTGATGATCTTTTTGATCAGTTAGTCGGGTCGATGGTGTACTCGAAGTTGGATCTCAAGGCTGGGTACAATCAGCTGCGAATAAGGGAGAGTGATATCCCGAAGACAGCGTTTAGTACGAGATACAGGCATTATGAGTTTACGGTCATGCCGTTTGGGATGACTAATGCGTCGTCAGTGTTCATGGATTTGATGAACAGGACGTTCACGGAGTACTTGGACCATTTCGTGATCATCTTCATCGACGATATTTTGGTGTACTCGCAAAGTGAGAAAGATCACTTCAAGCATCTTCATTTGGTGTTGGAGACGCTAAGGAGAAATCAGTTGTATGCCAAGTTCTCGAAGTGCGATTTTGGCTATCCTTAGTGGCGTTCCTCGTGCATATAGTAAGTGGAGAGGGTATTGCTATGGATCCGGCGAAGATCGTTGCAATACGGGAGTGGCCTGATCTTGTTACGGTAGCGGAAGTCTGGAGTTTCCTGGGGATTGCCGGCTATTATAGGCCCTTCGTAGAGAACTTCTCGCGGATAGCTTTGCCTCTCACTACTTTGACGAGAAAGGAGCATAAGTTCGTTTGGACGCCGGAGTGCATGCGAGCTTTTGAGGAGTTGAAGTGTCGGTTCACCACAGCGCCTTTGCTGAGTTCGCCATGTGGGACCGAAGGCTATGAGATTTATAATGATGCTTCGGGCAGCGGTTTGGGTTGCGTGCTACTGCGACACGGAAGTGTAATAGCTTATGCCTCGAGACAGCTAAAAGTGCATGAAAGGAACTATCCGGTCCATGACTTGGAGTTAGCGGCCGTGATTTTTGCCTTGAAGCTGTGGAGGCACTATTTGTACGGTGTGAAGATTGATATCTACACCGATCACAAGAGCCTGAAGTATCTTATTGATCAGAAGGATCTGAATATGCGGCAGCGTAGATGGATGGAGTTCCTAGGGGAATATACATTCAAGATCCACTACGTGCCTGGTAAGGGAATGCAGTTGCGGACGCGTTGAGTCGCCGAGCCCCAGTTCAAGCCAATTGGCTATCGGTGCATGATGAGCGGTTGGTGCGGGAGTTGGAGGCGTTGGAGATTGTTTGTGTGGATAGACAATCAAGTGCTGAAGCAGTTCTAAATTGGACTGAAGTCCAATATGACCTGGCTGATCGTATTCGGCAGGCTTTGGATATGAATGCTCATATTAAGCAGTCCATGGTGGAGGCTCTGGATGGGTCAAATTCCCAATTCGTCGTGGAGGACGAATTACTTTGGAAGGACGGTCGTCTGTGCGTCCCAAATGTGGGTAATTTGCGGGTGGAGTTGTTGTACGAGGCACACCATACCAAGTACTCGATTCACCCGGGGAGCACGAAGATGTACCGTGATGTGAAGAAACTGTTTTGGTGGCCTGGTTTGAAGAAGGATGTGGCGCTATACGTAGCGAAGTGCCAAACTTGCGCCTTGGTAATGGCGGAGTGCCAAAAGCCGGGAGGATTTCTTAAGTCCTTGCCTATTCCGGAGTGGAAATTTGACGACATCTCTATGGACTTTGTGCACGGTTTGCCAAGATCGCAAAAGGGGAACGATGCCATTTGGGTGGTTATTGATCGGTTAACGAGGGTGTCGCATTTTATTCCGCATAGGAAGGATGATCCAGTGGAGAAGTTGGCAAAGCTTTATGTGGATAATATAGTACGGCTTCATGGTGTGCCCCGCAGCATCGTGAGTGACCGAGATGGACAGTTCACGTCCAATGATTGGAGGCTAGTGCAGCAAATGTTGGGAACAAAGTTGAAATTCAGCACAGCCTTCCATCCGTAAACGGATGGGCAGACCGAGAGGGTCAATAAAACCATGGAAGACATGCTCCGCATGTGTGTCTTGGATTTTGGAAAGCAATGGGAAGACCACCTTCATTTGGTGGAGTTCGCATACAACAATAGCTACCAAGCGAGTATTCAGATGGCGCCTTTCGAGGCCCTTTATGGTAGAAAATGTCGCACGCCATTGTCTTGCTTAGAAACGGGTGAGTCAAAGTTGTATAAGCGATCAGAAGTGGAGGATGCTACTTCTTTGGTGAGAACCATTCGGGAGAGGTTGCTTATCGCTCAGGACCGGCAAGCGAAGTACTATAATGCCAAGCACAGGAACGTGGAGTTCGCGGTGGGCGATTATGTATACTTAAAGATCAAGCCGTTCAAGGGTGTCTCGCGGGTGCGGCGATTGAAAAAGCTAAGCCCGAGGTACCTTGGACCGTTTGAGATTCTGGAGCGAGTTGGTGAAGCGGCCTATCGGTTGAAGATTTTAGTGGAGCTTAGTGGTTTACATGATGTATTCCATATTTCGGTGCTTCGAAAGGCGGTGCAAGAGCCTACGCATGTGATCGCGTTTGATCAAGTGCCGGTGGATAGTGGGCTGACGACAATGGTCAAGCCCGTGCGGATTGAGGACTCGGAGGTCAAGAGGCTACGCAATAAAGAGATCAGGATGTTTAAGGTCCGGTGGGACAATTGCGGTCGTGAGGAGCTCTCTTGGGAGCGAGAGCAGACTATGCTTGACGAGTATCCGGAGTTGTTCTGCTAAGGTACAAATTTTGGTTTTGTACATGTCTTTCCTTTATATAATTTTGAGGACGAAATTCTTTTAAGAGGGGGAGAGTTGTAACGCCCCGAAACTCAAAGGAGCGACGGGGACGTTTTGGGCCAGTTTTTGGTTCTTGTTGCAGGCACACGACCTGGGACACGGGCGTGTCCCAGGGCGTGTCAAGCTTGTGTCGACACTGAGCTGGGAAGTCGACACTTTGGTCTCGACATTGTGTCGAGACTGGGCACACGGCCTGCGACACGGGCGTGTCGAACAGTGTCGACAATTAGCCCGCGGAGTCGACACTCTGCGTTCTACGAAGTGTCGAGACATGGCAAACGGCCTGCGACACGGGCGTGTCGCAGGGCGTGTCAACCTGTGTCGACACTCATCCCGGGAAGTCGACACTTTGGTCTCGACATCGTGTCGAGACAAGGCACACGGCCTAGGACATGGGCGTGTCCAAGGCCGTGTCATCAGGTCGATGATCTTCGCTCGACGAAGTGTCGAGTGTTGAGACCGTGTACATGGCCTGGGGTCCAGGCATGTCGAGGTGATACGGGCAAGGACACGGGCGTGTCCTAGAACCCGTGCAGTGCTCGGGTTGTTTTCAGGGAAAAATGATCGGGGTACACGGCCGGCCACACGGCCGTGTCAGGTGGAACACAAGCGTGTCAGGTCGAACACGGGCGTGTTTGATACCCGTGTGTTGTTCTAGGAGATTCGATTTTGATGGCGAATGAGGCACACGGCCCTGGACACGGGCGTGTGCCAGGCCGTGTTCGGTCCAGATTGGGCATTTCAGTCTTGAATCAAAGCCGTTCATTTCTTTAATTGATGATCCAATGGCTGAGTGTTGTTCCTGAAGGGATATACCCGGGATTGGACTTAGAAACCCTCACTTTTCATGAGTGGATATCTTTCTAAAACCTTAGAGAGAGAGGAGATCCAAGGAAGGAAGAAGGAGCTAGATCCGGCCATTGGAGGAGCTTCGTAGCTCCAAATCGCGAGCCGACTCCGGATCCACGGAGGCAAAGCTAGTGCGGTGCTTTTCATCCGTTACTTTTCCATGGCGCCAAAGAGGAACGCTAGGGTAACGATTCTCTTCTTGAGCATGAGTAGCTCTCCTTCTTTGCATAGGAAGCCCGCTCTCGCGTGTTTGCGGAGAGTTGGAGGCGTTCCTTCGGTTAGATATGTGAAGTCCCCGTTGTTTAGAGTCCGTAAGCGAAAACGGACATAGGCATGATGTGTGAAGCCTACCCGGACATGTTGGTCTGGATCGGAGATGTTGCATTGCATAAATGCCGGAGAAGACTTCGTGCTATTGATTGTTTTTCGGGTTTTCTACACGGTAGATTGCAGTAGGGAGCCTTGGGGACTAACCCAAAGGTGCACCCGGAAAACTGGGCGGATACGAGATCTTGCCAACTTGGTGGCCTGAGAGCCAACTTGAACATAACCGGGTTATGTGAATTGTGATGGAAATGGGACTCGTGGAATTTTGACCCGCGCAAATGGCTTAAATTTTCGTTGCGATGTGAGCACGTGTTAGATGGAACCGTACCCGTTCTATGTCGTTCGGTTAAAGAGACCTAAATGCATGTGTCACTTGCCGTTGGCATAGATTAGGGTCTTCGGCGGTCGATGGCTTAAATTGTCGTGACCCAGGCCAAGAAGATAAAATGCTCATAGGTTTGGCCGTCAAAGTGGCGGTGGTGAGTCCAGAATGTCTATGTCTTTAATTGACGTGACATCGACCGGTTCACTGAGAATGTGCCCTGAGAGCACGGGGCGTGTGGCCGTGCGAGCCATCGTCTGTGATGAAATGGCTATATATATATATATTGCTCGCTTATGCTAATGAAATGCAGGGAAGGAGCATCGCCGCCCCGAGTTGGGGGCGGGATCGTTATAATTTGGTCAGCATTGCTGACCGTTTCCTTGTTTCGCCACCGTGCGGTGGTTTGTTGTTTGCAGGTGCTGCTGGACCAAGCGGTCAATAGCGGGTTAAAGCCCAAGTGCGAAGCCGGCCCTAAAAGGCCTATTTGGAAGTGTTTACTATTTTATTCATGTATGACCGGCCTGCGTGCCGTGGTTTGTAAATCATGTAATATCAAGTGAAACATTTTGTAAGGCCTTAAGGCCACTATTGGTATTTGTAATACATTCCTATTTTGGGTTAGTGGACATTCATGCTTTATTGCTGGGTTCTTATTTGCAACTTCTATAAACTGCTTCCGCTAGAATGCTCTGTGTAGGACGTTGATTGGTTGGATGGTTTCCATGAGTAACCACCCAGTCTGTCTGTGGCATACGACGTCGGGCCCCGGCCGGACCTACTGCTATATGCTATGTGACGGATATGGGGTGTTACACGGTGGTTGTCCGTTGTTGGAGGAGTCCTGTTTCCCCAGGAATGTTCAGTCAAAGTGGCTGTCCTGTAATGAATTATGTGTAGGTCGCGATATGCCTAAATTAACATAAGGCCATGATAGACTTTCTGTCTAAGTAAGATATATGTTATCCGTTGATAATACGTTTGGAGTTTAAACTACTAGGGTAATTACAGGTTTTTATTATGTAAATCATGTTTTTAAATCTTTATTTTTACCTCCTTTTGTATATATATTAATGCCACTAATGTTTTCTCTTTTCTTTGCGGGTTTGCAGTTTTTCGGCCAAGATTCGTCGAGCTCCGCCTTTTCGTCAAACTCAGCCAATTTCGTCGAGCTCTGCCAATTTCGTCGAGCTCCGCCTTAATCCTGTGTTCGACGAACGTCTCCAATTTCGTCTAGCTTTGCCTTCTGTTCAAAGTTTGTCGATCCCACCTTCCACTTTCTACGTTCGACGTTTTCCTACATTCGTTGAACTCCCGTCCACTTTCTGCGTTTGACATTTTCCTCCATTGGTCGACCTCGCCTTCAGTTCAAAGTTCGTCGACCTCGCCTTCAGTGCAAAGTTCGTCAAGCTCTCCCTCTTCTACTCTGATTTTGTCGAGCCCCCTCTCCTTCTTTCGTCGAGCTTTCCCCGCTGGCAGAGACAAGTCACGTTTTTCCACAAAAGCCTCCTGCCGCCATAAATGCACATCACACGTACCGAGGCTATCATTATTATCTAGCTGATTTCGTACAGATGTCAACCCTCATGCATGATAGGATGTGTGGGCATGTCCTACTCTTTAAAGAATCTATAAATAGAGCCCCACCCCTTATGTTTGAAAGGGAGAACTTTGGAGAGGGAAAGTGCTTCCACTTTCAGTTCTTCCATAGTGTTCTTCCTCTCCTTTTCTCATTTTTAGTTTTTCTTAGTTTAGTTTTCAGTATTACTGCTTCTGTAATAGTTCTTGAAATTTTTTTTAGTAGTTTACTTTTAGTGCAAGCTTAGTTTTTCATTTCCTACAAGTGTAATAGTTTTTATATTTCAAGTTGTAAGCTCTCTGTTTGAATTAATATAAAGTCTATTTACTTTTACTTGTCTTTATTTTGTTTCCATGTACTCCTACTCATCTCTCTTCCTCCACTTCACCATGAGTAAGTAATCCTCCTTGTACTCGATCTTGATGATCTGAGATTCGAGTTGATTAAGTTATGATGCTCTAGTTTACTTTTCCTTTGTAAGGTTTCGACCTTGATTAACTCTTAATTAATTTTGATTGGAGATATATCAACGATATATATTTTCCATTTTTGTTTCCACTCTTAGCTAGCTGAGAGGCTCGTAGTTTGGAAAGAACAATTAAGTGTAAAGAGTGTTGCACGCACCGCTCAACAGAGGTAGACATTAAATCTCCTAGATTGGACTGAAATCCAATAGCGGGGTTCACAACATAAAGCGAACTTTAGGCCTCTGATTTGGATGAGTGTTCGGTCGGATCTGCCTAAACTCCGGTGGGCACGTCTTCAAGAGAAGCATGTTCATGCTTTAGGAACCTCAACGGTCATGGTCCTTTGTCTTATTAAGTTACAGTTTATTATCATATTTTTGATAAACTTAGGGCAAGGTGATTCTCGATTGAGTGCTTTTTTAATCATTGTTTACCCCTCATTTTAATCGCTAGTTTTGGTCTCTCTGATTAAGTGCAAGCACTCTTCTTTTTGAATGTAGTCTCTTCTTTTAATTTATTTAACAACCCTAAAATTGTATTCGATAAGATATTAGTTTCGTGTGAGTAAGATTACTCAACGGTTCCGGATTTAAATACGACACTTGTGTCCCCTAGCTACAGTTCGATAGGTATACTTGCCTTATCTGGATTGCTAGTTTCTTGTAACATCTCATTTCCTACTAGACCCCTAAACTTAGATTAGGTTGGGACATGTAGTGGATGAATAGGGTTAGGATAGTTTTGACCCAAGGAGTTAGGGTGGATTCACATAGGGCCCACTATAGGGTTCTAGTAAAATTAGGTCAAACTAGCCCAAATTTGAATCATATTTACACATTGATCCCACCATTATGCCCCTAACCTAAAAGCAATCTATGTGAACCAAAATCCACATCATTAGGTCACCTATTGACCCAAATTGACCCAAGTCAACCCTAGCCCTGAATTGGTCAAACCCACACCTATGTGCCAATTAGCCCAAGTAGGGCACCACCATGACCCAACCCAAGTTGGGTGGTGCCATAGGGTCCATGACCATCAAGTGGGGTCAGTCCACTCATCATGTTGATCAAGTCAACCTAAAAAGTCTACAAGTAAACATAGGGCCTAAAGAAAAGAAAAGAAAAGAAAAGAGTAAAGCCCATTCCTAATGGGCTAAGCACATGAGCCAAGGCCCATGACTAGCCCAAGTGTTTATTTACAACCCCTACACTCTGAATTTGGAGGGTAGTGGCATGCAAGGGGGAATTTTTGGAAATTAGGCTAAAAAGAGGAGAGAGAGAGAGGGATATAATGGATAGAGGCCATGTGGCCCTCCTCCTCTCTTCCCAAGCCTCTCTGAGCTCCAACAATAATTCCCGGCCTTTGCATCCCAACTCCATGACACATGTTAGCCATGGAGAAGCATCCAATGCTTGCCGAAAACCCCATATTCAAAACTACACAACCAGCCAACCCCACACCCATTTGACCTCACCATCAGCTTCAGAAGGGCCGAGTGGAGTGGAATTCGATATCTGGATCGAAGCTTTTGTGGAGAAACGAGTTTGCGAGCAAGCTCGCCAGAGAGGAGAAATTCCATGGTCAACCACCATCACCGCCGCCGTCGGGCTCCGATTAAGGTCCGTTTCACCTCACCCCATGCTATTTTTCTAGATTATTTAGGATCCATGTGAGGTGTTGGAGAAAATCCATGGTTTTGAAGTAGCTCGGGTTAGCCGGAAACCGACGCCTCCAACGGCCAAGTCGCCGCCAAATGTTATCCCCCACCTCAACGGAGGTGGTGGTGGTGGCCGCCCAGGGAGGTGGCCGGATGACGGGAAATGTAAGTTGAATGCACTCCAGGTCGGGGAAATCTCGGCCCTTGGATGGAGGAGGAAGATGAACGGATGCCCTCCATTATTGCTTTGAGATTCGTGTTGTATTAATATATCAAACTTTTGTATTCTATCACACTTTATTCTGTACCTTGCGGGCTAATTTTAGGCCTCTTTGAGGTAGATTCAGAAAATGTGTTCAACATATCAAATGTAGCCCTAGGTCTTAATTTAATTTGACACCCTAAAGGTGTACTTTGGAGCAATACATCTCCCTGTAGCGCCATTCTACCAAGATTGGTCCTAGGATAGGGCAGATATTTAAATGAGTACCTAAGACAAACCCTAAGTCCACATGACTAAGATTTTGGTCATGCATGTGATTAGGTCATACTTAGGTACTGACTGGAAATGGGAAATTTTGGAAAGAAGTTTTCCATAGTTTTTCGAGAAATATCATTTATTAATTTTTTTGGATCCCTAGTTGATTTGGGATAGGTTCACTGACTTAGGATGTGACCCATCATGTATAGCCAGGGTGAAGTTTGTGTCCTAGAGTATAGGTCAAGTCATTAGGTTCAACTCTAGAAGGACCAGCTATCTTTAAGACCATTAGAGACTTCAGACTTAGAGGATTTCAAGACTATGTTAAATGAGTTCGACGTTCGTCGAACTCAGCTCGATGAAAGGTGTTCTGCGCTTGACGATCGTGATACATTTCTTAGTGCTGAGCTCGACGATCTTTGTTCTCTGTTCGACGAAGACTCAGGTTATACATCAAGCCAAATTCAGGACAACTTCAGAATTTTTATAAGTCCAGCTTCAAGCTTTGGTTGACGAATTAGATTCTGAGCTCGACGAACTTGGACCTCAAGTTCTCAGCTTCTCAAGTCGACGAAGTCAGCGTTTCAGTTCGACGAATGTAGTTCTCAGCTCGACGAACACTGTCTTATAGTGAAGATTGTCTGTTCTACGAATGAAGATTGTCTGGTCGACGAACTCTCTCCAGCTCAGCTCGAAGAACTCAAGCTCAGCTCGACGAACTCAAACTTAGCTCGACGAATTGTGTTCTTCGTTCGACGATCCCAGACTAGGTATTCTTCAGTTTCCCATCCCGTTTCTTGGCGATGAATCCGGAGTTATTAATGCCAGATCTTCTCGGAATGTTACCGTTGGAACGCGGATTGACTATGGACGATTACATGTCATTTTTCCATGGGACAGTTGGGGAAATTATTGATTGTCGCTTCCTTCCAAGGCCGACCGCAATTACTGCTCAACATTCAAAATTTTGAATGTTCCTCAGTCATAAAAGAAATCAACAGAAAGAAATGAATCAGATTAACAGAGGACGACACAGTCAGTCATATAGACACACATACAACAAGCAATGCAGATAATCAGACAACATTCAGATTGCACAGAAGAACAAGCTACTCAAAATCAAAAGTTCTACTGCAATCAGCCTGACTATAGAAAATCTTCAAGAAGAAGAAGAAGAACAATCAAATTCAATCAAGAGTCTTCTTCTTTCCTTCAATTCTACAGGACTACTTCAAAGGACAACAAATAATAATCTGTCAAAGGAGTTCCTGAAGCTAATCCTGGTCCAAGCATTCTAGGTCTTTGAAGACCTATCAACCTGAAGCAGTGCTCCAGCATTCCTGATTAATTCAAGATCTCAGGGGGAGCAAAAGCTGCTATCATTAATCCACAAGTCTTCTCTCTGAATATTGACAGAGAAGACCCCATCACCTCTTTCCCAATTCCTGTACAGGGTTTTAAATCCCTTCAAAATTATTCTAGTTGCAGGTCTCATTCCAAAAGACTTGAGGTTTGGTTTTTGAGCACCTGATCAAAAGCTCATTGGTGTCAGGCACCTGATCAAAAACCTGAGTGGATTCCTAGCAGGGTGGTAGAAGAGTGGATGTACCCAGGTTGGGGAACCACTATAAAAATTCTTGTGTCGTCTGGTTGCCCTTTTCTTTGGGTTTTGGTTGTGCTTCGTTATTGCTTAGTTTGTTGTGCTTAGTTTTATTTACTTACTGACTTGTTCACTTAGGAATACAACAAAAGTTATAAAAAGTTTTTAGTGAGCACTATACTCTATTCACCCCACCCCCCACTAGAGTATTTCAGATCTAACCTGCACTTTCAATTGGTATCAGAGGCAGGTTGGTTAAAATACCACACCTTATTGGTTGTACATGCTAACACCTGAACCACAAAGATCCCTCTAGTTAGATCTGTTTGTGTTAAGTTTATTGTTAGATTTATTTCTTCACATACATGGCCCAAAACAAAGACTATGCAAGCATCAGACCTCCAGTGTGCAATCTCAACAAGTTTTCCATTTGGAAGGCAAGAATCAGATTATACATGAATTCTATTGATGAGGATATCTTTTATGTTATTTTGTCAGGTGTACCTCCAGCACCTGTATCTTCTACCAGCACTTCTACCAACTTGACTGCAGTGCCTCCTCCTGAGAATAATGAAGCCTACAAGAAGGCCAAGATGGTTAATGCTAAGGCAATGAATATCTTAGCCTAGAGTATGTCAGATGACATATTCCAAAAAGTGGCTGAGTGCACCTCAGCCAAGGCCATTTGGGATTCCCTTAACCAAATGGTAGCTGGCTCTGCAGATGAAAGAAAGGATAGAAGATCCAGTCTCATTTCCTTGTATGAAAACTTCAAAAAGGATGAGACAGAATCAGTGGCTGACATGTACAACAGACTGAGTTCAATCATCAATGAGCTCAAAACATTGGACAAGGACATCACCTTGACAGAGGTAAATGACAAGATATTGATGTGCTTCCCTAGCTCTTGGGATTCTAGAATCTGGCCAATCAAAGAAGCCAGAACCCTCAATGAGATATCAACTCAATCTCTACTAGGCAAGTTAAAATCCTATGAGCAGCTGATAAAATCAAGAGAGGTAGCAGAACAGAAGGCAACAACTCCAGTTAGAAAGGAGCACAACATAGCCTTCAAAGCATCTGAAGGAAGTGAGACATCAACTTCAAATGAAGAACTCATGAGCCTCTTTGCCAAAAGATTCTACAAGATGGCAAGGAAGGACTTCAGAAGGAAATCATCCAGACAGGATGATAAGCCCAAGTATAACAAGACACCAACCAAGGAGGTGGTGTGCCTTGGTTGCAGAAATCCTGGACATTACATTTCAGAATGTCCAGAAAACCAGAAGAAAGATAAGAGCAGAGAAAAGGATTCAAGGAGAAAGCATAGCAGCAGACCCTCCTCCAGCAAATATAAAAAGAAGGACAAGGGATTTGTTGCTGAGACTTGGAGTGACACTTAAAAAGAGACATCCTCTTCCAGTTCAAGTTAAGAAGAGGAAGAAGAAAGATCCAAGGAGGTGTGCCTAATGGCAATTGATGCCTCCAGGAACAATTCTGGATCAGAAGAAGAATCTGAAGATGAAGCTGCCTCAGACTCAGAGGCAGATCCGGTCATTTCTAGCTTTGTCTTTAGTTCTGATTTATTTAAAGCTGAATTCAAATCTATGTGCTTAGACTTAATCACTTCAAAAAAGGAAATAAAAACTCTTAGAGAAAGATTAGGAAGTCTTGAATCTATAAATTCAGAAAACATAAAGCTAACAGACCAATTAACCTTAGCTAATGAACAAATAATTAAACTAAAATCTGAATTATGTGAGGCCAAACAACTTGAGCAATCTCTCAATGGAAGAAGCCACAAGCTGATGGACATTACAAGCACAGTGAATGCCAGATTAAATGGCAATCTGGGCTTCGGTGCTTCATCAAGTTTACCCCCCATAATTAAGAAGAATATTCTTTCAACCCCCATCAAGTTTATTTCTGCAAAGGAAAAGGAAAAATTAATAGACAAACCAATATCAAAAAACAATCCAAGACCCATAGATAAGAGAAACAGAAATCTGAAAATAGCAAATAAAAACAAAGTTCAGCAGCATTCGTCGAACTCAGATCGACGAAATGTAGCCAGTTCGTCGAACCCAGATCGACGAACGCTGAACGCAAACTTCAGATATAACAATCCGTCTAACTGCGATCGACGAACTGTGTATGATTCGTCGAGCAGAGGTCGACAAACTTGGGGCACAGAAAATGACTACTGTCATTCTCTGAGCAGAGATCGACGATCTCAACCCTATTCATCGAACTCTGGTCGACGAACTTATAACAATTCGTCGAACCACGAAAGACCAAACCTATATCATTTCTCTTACAGAAATTTTAAACAAACTAATAAAACATTTAATCCAGTAGCTGATTGGGTAATTCCACATAGGAGATATCACCCCTTAGGTTATAAATATCAACCTGCTTTATCAGTTATATCTAGCTTTACCTTTCAACCAAATAAAGGACCCAAGGTAACCTGGGTCAAGAACCATTGAGTTTTGTTTTTCATTGCAGGTACAGGTGAAGAGCTATCCAAGGGTGAGTCAGACATGGTACTTGGACAGTGGTTGCTCCAAACACATGACAGACAGCAAGGGCAATCTATCCAATTACAAGCCCATGCTAGGACCAAATGTGATTTTTGGAGATTCTAATAGTGGTCAATCAGAAGGATATGAGACAGTGAAGATTGGATCAGTGACCTTCAAGAAAGTAACTTATGTAAGATGACTTAAACATAACCTTATATCCATAAGTCAATTATATGATGAAGGTTATCAGGTACATTTTAACTCTACTTCCTGTTTTATTATTGATAATGATAACAAATCTGTTTTAATTGGACGTTGACAAGGCAACATATATTTAGTAGATTTTATCTCTACCACAACTGATATCTGCTTACTGAATCTTACTAGTAATCAAAATGAGTAATGACATAAAAGACTAGGACATGTAAATATTAAGAATATATCTAGGTTATCTAAGGACAACCTTGTTAGAGTCTTACCTTCTGGCCCCTACAAGAAGAAAGCCTATGCAGGGCTTGTCAGTTTGGCAAGAAAACCAAAACTAGCATTAAATCCATTAATAAAAGTGATTCACCTAGGATATTATATTTGCTTCATGTGGATCTATTTGGACCCATTGTAGTACAAATCCTAGGAGGGAAGTCTTATACTTTAGTGATTATTGATGACTTCTCTAGATTCAGTTGGGTAGCCTTTCTGAGAGCTAAGTCAGATACATTCAAAGTTCTTACAGATTTTCTCAGGACCATACAGATTGAGTTCTCTACTCATGTTGCATTGATCAGAAGTGATCATGGCACAGAGTTTGAGTCTCTTCTTATGCATGATTTCTGTGAGAAGGAAGGTATCAGGCAGTGCTTCTCAGCTCCTAGAACTCCCCAACAAAATGGGGTTGTTGAAAGGAAAAATAGGACACTTATTGAATCTGCAGGTATATTATTGGCAGATGCTTACATGTCTCTTTCCTTTTGGGCAGAAGCTGTAAATACTGCCAACTATGTCCTGAATAGAAGTCTTATACATAAACTGAAAAATAAGACCCCCTATGAATTACTTAAAGGGAAGAAACCTAAAATCACATACTTTAAAGTTTTTGGTTGTATTTGTTACATTCACACAAATAACAAGAGATACATTAGAAAGTTTGAGGCTAAGGCTGAAGAATTGATTTTTCTAGGATATTCCCAAGTAAGCAAGGCCTATAGGATTTTTAATAAATCCACCCTTAAAATTGAAGAATCTATTCATGTATCTTTTGATGAAGCTAACATGTCATATAAGGAGAAAAAAATTTCTACCAATAGCTTCTTGCAGGTTCCACAACTGTGTAAGTCTATGGATGGACTAAACCTTACCCAAGAGGTATCAACCCATCCTACTCCACAGGTTGCTGAAGAAAGTGAAGAAGAAATTCAAGAGGAAGTGGCTGAACTTCCCTCAACAGCTAGTACTATTCCCCAAGAGGAATTAAATACAGAAGCTGTTGCTCAACCAACTCCACCAACTGATCTTGTCACACTTAGAGATCACCCCATATCTCAAGTGATTGAGACATTTCAGCAGGTGTACAGACAAGGCATCAACTCAACCAAGACTTGATGCATGCTTGTTTTCTCTCTCAAATTGAACCTCTCACCATCCATGAAGCAGAGCAAGATCCCCACAGGATCATTGCAATGCAAGAGGAACTAAATCAGTTTGAGAGATGTAGAATTTGAGATTTGGTTGCAAGAACCCATAACTACCCAGTTATTGGAACCAAATGGGTCTACAGGAATAAGTTGGATGCTCAAGGCAACATAATGAGGAACAAGGATAGGCTTGTTGCTCAAGGCTACAGGCAAGAGGAAGGAATTTACTGTGACCAAACCTTTGCCCCTGTTGTAAGGTTAGAGGCCATAAGAATATTCCTTACCTATGCAGCTCACAAGAGATTCAAGGTCTACCAAATGGATGTCAAAAGTGCATTTCTGAATAGAGTACTCCAAGAAGAGGTGTATGTAGAACAACCTCCAGGTTTTATCTCTCCAACTCAACTTTCTTTTGTTTTTAAAATGCATAAAGCTCTCTATGGTTTAAAGCAAGCTCAAAGAGTTTGGTATGAGACCCTAGCAAGCTTTCTTTTAGAGCATAAATTTACAAGAGGAAACATAGATAAAACCCTTTTCACTAGACATCATAAGGACCAAATTCTGTTAGTACAAATATATGTGGATGACATTATTTTTGGGTCTACTGATCCCAAATTGTGCAAGAGGTTTTCTGACCTCATGCATTCTAAATTTGAGATGAGTAGCATGTGTGAGCTTTCCTACTTCCTTGGTCTCCAAGTGAAGCAGCTCCATGATGTTATCTTCCTCTCCTAAGCTAAGTATGCTAAAGAGCTTATTAAGAAGTTTGGGATGGGTGATGCTTCAGGAATGAAAACCCCTATGGCTACCAATGTTGTTGTGGATTCTGATGTAGAAAGGAAACCTGTAGATCAGAAAAATTATAGGGCAATTGTTGGATCCCTATTATACCTAACAGCTAGCAGACCTGACATAATGTTTGCCACATGCTTTTGTGCTAGGTTCCAAGTGAACCCGAAAGAATCTCACCTTATTTTCCTAAAAAGAATTTTGAGATATATAAAGAGTTGCCCTAATCTAGGACTCTGGTATCTTGTAGTGTCAGAATTTGAGTTAACTGGATACTCAGATGCTGACTATGCTGGATGTAGATTGGACAGGAAAAGTACCTCTAGAACTTGCCAGTTCCTTGGTATGAGACTTGTCTCCTGGATTTGTAAAAAGCAGACATCTGTGTCTACATCAACTGTAGAAGCAGAATACATGGCTACTGGCAGCTGCTGTTCACAAATGCTATGGATAAAAAACCAACTCCTAGACTATGATGTCTACTTAAATAATTCAACATTATTTTATGATAATACTTTTTTGTAACGACCCAGCCCTTTAGACCAAGGCCGCCCGACCCACCAGTAGCCCATGGACCTTTAGACCACGGACCACGGTGGTACAGCCGGAATATACCAAGGCCTGCAGGCCGTACACCCCAATGCCTCTCTGGCCTATTTCTCAGCAAACACCGCATTATTGGCATAGGGATTCGAACCCGCAACCCTTGATAAGAAACCTTCAACAGTTCTCATCACCAACTGAGCTGCACTTTTTTGTAACGACCCGGCCCTTTAGACCAAGGCCGCCCGACCCACCAGTAGCCCATGGACCTTTAAACCACGGACCACGGTGGTACAGCCGGAATATACCAAGGCCTGCAGGCCGTACACCACAATGCCTCTTTGGCCTGTTTCTCAGCAAACAACGCGTTGTTGGCGCAAGGATTCGAACCCGCAACCCTTGATAAGAAACCTTCAACAGTTCTCATCACCAACTGAGCTGCAGCTCAGTTGGTGATGAGAACTGTTGAAGGTTTCTTATCAAGGGTTGCGGGTTCGAATCCCTGCGCCAACAACGCTCTGTTTGCTGAGAAATAGGCCAGAGAGGCGTTGGAGTGTACGACCTGCAGGCCTTGGTATATTCCGGCTGTACCACCGTGGTCCGTGGTCTAAAGATCCATGGGCTACTGGTGGGCCGGGCGGCCTTGGTCTAAAGGGCCGGGACGTTACAACTAGTGTTATTGCTATAGCATAGAATCCAGTTCATCATTCTAGTACTAAACATATTGAAATAAGACATCATTTCATTAGAGATAATGTAGACAAAAAACAAAATTAACTTAATCCATATTCCTACTGATATACAGAGAGCAGATATTTTCACCAAGCCCTTGGATGAGAAAACTCATCTGTTCTTTATAAATCAACTGGGAATGATTAATGGAGAAGAGTTAACCTAACTTTTGTCTGCATTCATTGAATTTTACAGAGTTCGTCGAACGGAGTTCGATGAATTAGGGAAAGTTTGAGAGATTCTCGTCGAACGGAGATCAACGAATTCTCTGTGTGTGGAAACAATTTTCATCGATCGGAGATCGACGAACTTTGCTTTAGAAGATATTTCATCGAACAGAGTTCGACGAACTGTTTTCGATTCTTCTGGATGAGATCGACGAATTATCTGTCTATAATTTATTTCGTCGGGCTCAGTTCGAAGAATTTTTCTTTTTCATGCAACGGAGTTTGTCGATTCATATTCTGAAAATCTTATATCTTGGTTTTCTTCGACCTTGGTCCCGCGCTTTCAGTTCTTTTGCTCTTGATCGCTGTTTTTCTCTGTGTCTTTCTTACAGGTCATCAATGGCGATTCCCGCAGGAGCGTTATCAGCGATGAAATTTGATTCGGGTTTCGATATGTATTTTGACTCTTTTCAGCATTCTGATCCCATTTTCCTCTACATCTTGGAACTGCTAGAGGAACTGAATCTAAAGGATTTTATGAACTGGAGAATTAAACTACACTCAACTGAAATAAGAGAATGGGTATACACATCTTCTACTTCTGAGGATGATTCCGTGACAGGAACTATCGGGAGTACTGCTGTTTCCCTATCTCCCGCAACTCTGTCTGAGATTTTTGGACTAATCAATGGAGAAGATAATATGGAAATGGACTCTGAAGAGTTTTGTGACATGCTGAAGCTAATGGGTTTTTCAGGAAGCAACCCTAATAAACTGTTGAAGAAGCAACTGTCCGCCGCCTACCAATTTCTGGCAGACATTGTGGGAAAAGTGCTAATGGGAAAGCACTCAGCGAATGATTACATAACCCACTACCAATTCCTGGTTATGTGTGCCATAGTGAATAAGAGACAGGTTAACTGGGGCAAAATTTTCTTTGAATTGATAAGGAATAAGAACAACAAGAAGGAAGTCTGCTTCGGCAGAATTTTGGGAATTTTCCTCCAGGAGAAGGCTGCTGAATGTATGGTCTCCCCGACCATCTTTATAAATGCCAGCAAGCTCCTCACTTGCACTCTATTTGGCAGGTGGGAGAGGATAATCTCGAAGGCCTCAAAGGCTGCCTCCTCTTCCTTCCAAACTTCTGAGAGCACCAGGGCTGTAAAAGCCGCTCCCCACCCTATAGAAGAGATCCTTCCCTCTCCATCTTCTCTTCCTGCACTTCCAGCCAAGCAACTCCCCTCCTCTTCCATTCCTGCTACCACACCCAAATCTCCACCACATACTCATGTGCATACTCCTCCTCCATCTCCACCACTGGACCTTACCAACATTCCTACACCTCCAGCTTCACCTCATGAGACATCTATTCCTACACCTCCTCAGACTCCTCTTCCCCCTCATCTGTCATCCATTCCCTCCTACAACATACCCACAGATACTGCCACAGCAGCTGTTATTACTCCTCTATCCCCTCCAATTGTTCTTCCTCCATCATCTACTTCTCTACCTTCCACCACCATCTCTCCATCATTGGAAACCCCCACAGTATCTACCATCATATCCTTGCTCACTCCCCTCATAAAATCTCTAATCCAAGAGGCTATTACACCTCTTGTGACCTCCATCAATTATTTATCTGCCCAGATTTCTGCGCTATCTGCTGTCCCCTCTTCATCCAGGGGCCTGGCTCCAGGTTCTCCTGAACCCAGGCAGGGGGAGATGCTCAGTGATGAAGTTGCAGCAGATACAGATGTAGCAGCAGTAGAAGTCACAGCAGAAATTCCCTCTACAGCAGATGCAGATTCAGATACAGATACAGAAATTTTGACAGATTTTGATTCTGAAATGATTGAGTTAATTCATTTTATCGATACTGACAATGATCTAGATGAGTCAGTTGAGGAAATAAAAATTATTGGTGATTTCTCTCTGAATCCCACAGTTAATCTACAAGAATTACTGGAAATTTTTGATACTATACATTTGCAATTTCTCCCAGCAGATTTTACTAAGCCAAGTTTGGCTATTGTACCATATAGCTCTCCAGTCAGTCCAGCAGTTGGTAAGCAACTCTGTGACAATTTTGCTATCTCAGCTCTAGTTTCTATCTCAGCTTCCAGTCCAGAGGTCATTCCAGAAGAAATTCTAGCCCCAACTTTTGTTATGGATGACTCTCCCCTACCAGATTTGGATGAGCTAATTCTATCTGACATTGAAGAAGAGAATAAGGCAGTAGCTGAAAGCTCTGCCTCTACCATTTTTTATTCCTATACAGTTACTTCTTCTAATGTTGATGAAACTCCAGTTCCAGAATCCTCAACTTCTGCCCCTACTTCTACAGAAAAAGCTATTCTTTCTAATAAAGCTTTGAAAGCCTTGGATGCTCTTTATGACATCCCTCAGGGTTCTGAGTCTGAAGAAGATGATGATGATGACTCAGATGAAGATGCTGCAAGTAAGAAAAAGAAGATGCTAGCAAAGAAAAGGAAGGCTCCTCCTCCTCCAGCTCTATAGACTAATCCCACTACAGACACTCCCTATTACATTCTACATAATGTAACTCCATACAAGGGAATGCCTGGATGGATGTGGCTATCCAAGAACCAACAGAAGGATAGAAAGAGAAGCAGGAGATACTCCCCTCCTCCAGTGCACATATACAAGAAGGATCCTCCTCCTCCTCCTCCAGCAGCTGGTGCCTCTGGCTCCTCTAGCTCCTAGAGATCTGCCCCAATGCAAACATATTAGAGACAATCAAGGAGATCTTCTGGAGGCAGCCAGCAAAGGCAGCCATCCTCTTCAGGAAGTCAAAGTCAACAGCAACAAATTTCTTATGTACAAAAAGCTGAAAGTCAAAAAAGGCCTCTCTCTCTCCTCCAATCCTATTTGAAGATCCTGAAACTACTAATACAGCAAGAATGGCCAGATATCAGGAGTTAATTGGACTATCTCTGATTAATAAAGCCAAGGATGAAGGCAAAGATACATCAGGTCTTACAACCATGTCAAAGTATAGAAAAGAAGAGCTAAAAATATTTGACAAAGGCAACAAGCTATTTAATGTTGATGATTATATGAAACTACATCCAGAAGCAGTTGTCCCCAGAGCTACATCATTGAATATTATTGGGGAACCTGATATGACTATAACAAAAGCTCAAGATCAAGATCCAAACAGAGAAATCATCTTTAAGAAGCCAGGTGAGCAGCCATCTGAAGACAAATCCAAGCAGAAGAAGCCAAAGAAGTAATTTTCTTGTTGTTTCATTTTCTGTCTGTTTTTGTTTTCCAAACTATACTATCTGTTTAAACAAAGCTGTGTATATATATATATCTACTGCATGTGTTGGCAATTCTCTACCAGATATATCTTTTTTTTCCTGCTTTGTTTTTTGTTTGTTTCTATTTTGAGTCTCTGTTCGTGACCTCACCCAAATAGGGGGAGATTGTTGGATCCATAGTTGATTTGGGCTAGGTTCACTGACTTAGGATGTGACCCATCATGTATAGCCAGGGTCAAGTTTGTGTCCTAGAGTCTAAGTCAAGTCATTAGGTTCAATTCCAGAAGGACCAGCTATCTTCATGACCATCAGAGACTTCAGACTTAGGGGATTTCAAGACTAAGTTAAATGAGTTCGACGTTCGTCGAACTCAGTTCGATGAAAGGTTTTATGCGCTCGACGATCGTGAGATATTTCTTAGTGCTGAGCTCGACGATCTTGGTTCTCTGTTCGACGAAGACTCAGGTTCTACATCAAGCCAAATTCAGGACAACTTCAGCATTTTCTAAGTCCAGCTTCAAGCTTTGGTCGACGAATTAGATTCTGAGCTCGACGAACTTGGACCTCAAGTTCTCAGCTTCTCAGGTCGACGAATTTAGCATTTCAGTTCGACGAATGTAGTTCTCAGCTCGACGAATACTGTCTTACAGTGAAGATTGTCTGTTCGACAAATGAAGATTGTCTGGTCGACGAACTCTCTCCAGCTCAGCTCGACGAACTCAAGCTCAGCTCGACGAACTCAAAATCAGCTTGACGAATTGTGTTCTTCATTCGACGATCCCAAACTAGGTTTTCTTCAGTTTCCCGTCCCATTTATTGGCGATTATTCCGGAGTTATTAATGCCAGATCTTCTCGGAATGTTACCGTTGGAACGCGCATTGACTATGGACGATTACATGCCATTTTTTCATGGGACAGTTAGGGAAATTATTGATTGTCGCTTCATTCCAAGGCCGACTGCAATTACTGCTCAACATTCAAAATTTTGAATGTTCCTCAGCCAGAAAAGAAATCAATAGAAAGAAAAGAATCAGATTAACAGAGGATAACACAGTCAGTCATACAGACACACAGACAACAAGCAATATAGATAATCAGACAGACACTCAGATTGCACAGAAGAACAAGCTACTCAAAATCAAAAGTTCTACTGCAATCAGCCTGACCAGAGAACATCTTCAAGAAGAAGAATAAGAACAATCAAATTCAATCAAGAGTCTTCTTATTTCCTTCAATTCTACAGGACTACTTCAAAGGACAACAAATAACAATCTGTCAAAGGAGTTCCTGAAGCTAATCCTGGTCCAGCCATTCCAGGTCTTTGAAGACCTATCACCCTGAAGCAGTGCTCCAGCATTCCTGATTAATTCAAGATCTCAGAGGGAGCAAAAGCTGTTATCATCAATCCATAAGTCTTCTCTCTGATTATTGATAGAGAAGACCCCATCACCTCTTTCCCAATTCCTATAAAGGGTTTTAAATCCCTTCAAAATTATTCTGGTTGCAAGTCTCCTTCCAAAAGACTTGAGGTTTGGTTTTTGAGCACCTGATCAAAAGCTCATTGGTGTCAGGCACCTGATCAAAAACCTGAGTGGATTCCTACCAAGGTGGTAGAAGAGTGGATGTACCCAGGTTGGGGAACCACTATAAAAATTCTTGTGTCGTCTGGTTGCCATTTTCTTTGTGTTTTGGCTGTGCTTTGTGATTTCTTAGTTTGATGTGCTTAGTTTTATTTACTTACTGACTTGTTCACTTAGGAATACAACAAAAGTTGTAAAAAGTTTTTAGTGAGCACTATACTCTATTCACCCCCCCCCCTCTAGAGTATTTCAGATCTAACCTGCACTTTCAAATTTAATTGAATTTTTGGAGATCTACAACTCCAACTACCCCCAAATTTTGGTGGCATGTCCATTAGGTCATTATAAAACTATGATAGAAAATTTAGGTCCTTTTGACCTATGCATGTTTGGGAAAACCCACATGCATGAGATAGGTATGTTCAAATTTGGGGTGCCTATAGTAAAACTAGAAAAATGCGAATTTAGCTCATTTGGACCATTTCATGTCCATGAAACTCTGGACAAAGGCTTATATGTATGAGATACACCTCTCATAGGAAGGATGGGATTTTTGGGATCAAAAATCCCATTAAATAGATCTATTGGAAATTAGGTCCATTTGGAAATATAAATTTGAAAATAGGGCACTTAATTTATTAAATTCTTAAACTCTGTCACAAGCCCTAGTGGGATAATATAAACCTCTGGAAATTTATATAAGCTTGTTTGGAAAATTTATCTTGGGTTTTTAGTAGAATTACCATATTGCCCTTTTTGGAAATTAATTAAAAGAAAAGGAAATTTTTGCTGAAAAATTATGAGAAAATTCATAGCATTTTAATTCTATGATTAGAACCCTGTGTAATTATTTTATAATTTATGGGTGGCTATGTAGGTTGAAAACTCAAGTAGTGATATTTTAGTAATATTACATTTATAGAATTTTTCTTGACCAAATCACTGGTTAGGATCACCAAATTATGTATGTTGTTTTATTATATCAATATTGACCTCCAGTAATTTTCCTAAAAGTTTTGGTTATATAATGGATGTACTTCATTTGAAAAATTGTTTAATTATGATTTTAATCTTAAATGGAAATTATATAGAAATTTAAATGGAAAAATTATGATACCTAGTAGGCAGTCATATTTAACTTATTTGAACACCAGCAAAATTTCTTAGGTATGCAGACTCATTAGATATAGTACATCATGCACAAAGTGACTTAAGTCACTTAATTAAAAGATTTAATTTAGGGACTTAATTACTTAGAAAAATGGTGAAATCCTAAATGGTCAACACCATACACCATACGAACCCATGATAATTAATTAGGGGCATTTGGCACAAGGAATTGGAAGTCCTATTATATGGGTCAATAACTATATTTGGAAGATAAACCCTGGTTGGTGTCTAGCAGGTCACTTCATATTATCCAATGGTAGATTGCAAAACCCCAAGGACAGGAGCTAGAACGTAAACCTGCGGAAGACCGCCGATTCCCCAATAATATCCTAAGTTATTATATTCGCTCCAAAGTAACAATGAGAGCTGGGTATGGATCATTGGTAGACATTAATAAAAGTAAGAATCCTTGTGAAAGGGAACTTTGGGCTTTCAATCCCATCTTGGTTCCTAGTCCACCCATCTTGGGCTTTCAATCCCATCTTGGGCTTTCAATCCCCTTCATTGGGCTTACCCTGGGCAGTTCTGGATTAACCCTAAATTGCTAGGTATAACAAACATTAGACAAGAGTAGTCTAATAGGCTAAGAGAACATGGTAATATTCTCAACCATGAAGGGTTGGATGGATTCAGAACTAAGGCACTGATGTGCAATCTCACCCGTGAAACGTTGGAGGGATTCAGAACTAAGGCACTGATGTGCAATCTCACCCGTGAAGGGTTGGAGGGATTCAGAACTAAGTCACTGATGTGCAATCTCACCCGTGATGGGTTGGAGGGTTTCAAGAACGGGTTGGTCCTTCGAGTTGGAGGCTCGGGAGTTCAATAACAGGACAGGTTTGGTGCTGCGAGCTGGAGGCTTGGGTTGGAATATCTTGCATGTGCATAGAAATGAACTTATGGCGGGTCATGCGGTACTGGGCCAATCGTCGCGCCGATGGCAGTACAATGACTTTGGTGAGGTGTGATGGTTTGAGGGGCCAGTGGGTTATTTTATACTGCGGTTTGGAGAATGATCGCCAAAAACACACACTTGACCAAAAATAATGGTAGGTAGCCAGCAAATAGTACGTAGAGACTCTAGAGTCCACCTAGGATGTGTATAGAGGCGTATAGGAGGTCTCACCCTGGTAGTGTGTATACCCGCATAGGAGTGGAGACGCCCGCTCCACTACTGACATAGCCTCAATGGTGGTACGAGAGAGTGATGCTAGCTCCAAAAAGCGGGAACTGAAGATCTGTGATCACAGAGTCGTGTGTGTGACTTGCACTTGCATAAATCATAACCTTTATACATAACTTACATACATATTTAGGTCATACGCACCATGGATCCTTATCATATAAAATAGTATGGGCTCTTTTATATGATAAGTTATATTTGGAAACCTTAACTTATAAGTTTGTATGGGCATTCATATAAGTTAAGGTACTTCTGTGATGGTAGTTTAGTAGTTGTGTAGTTTACTTACTGTTCTTTACCTTACTTTACTTACAGTACTGTTCTTTACCTTACTTTACATGCGCTACTTTTCTTTGTCTTACTTTACTTGCAGTACTATTCTTTTATTACTTTACATGTAATATATAGAACTACTAGACTTGATAGTTTAGTTCCACTATCACCTGCTCTTCTTTCATACCCCTTGTTGTCCTCCACTTCATCCTCCCGCACGGTGCCTAAGAGCCGCGGGGACGAGGTGTGAAGGAAATGGCTTAGTCTTTATGAATAACAGTCGGTTCTACCGTATCATTTCAGTAACTCGAGGAGATGCAACACCAACACGAGCAGCAGGACGAGGTGGCAGGACTTGAATAGCTGATACCACCTACTACTACTACAGCCCGGCATCAGGTGATGATGCGTGTACTGTTGATAGATTAGCTTCCACTTGTTTGTATTTATAAGAGAGACAGATTTGACATCCATGTACAAGGCATAAGGCCTTTTCTCTTTCTATTGTACGCATTGTGGATTACTGTTGTACTTTCATTTTCATATATATATATATATATATATGATATGTATTGTGATCTTCGTGGACTTGTTAGTTATTACTACTTGTTTTACTTCTATTCTCGATTGGCAGAAATTGGTTGATTGATCGTACTCGCTGGCAGGATCGACGTCTTGCGGTGTCGACTAACCCGTGAGTTAGTGTCACCGTAAGGTGGCAGTCCTGGGCATAAGACCGAGTTACCTCCTTGTTAATGGGAGAGGGGACTTATAGTTCGACTCTTCTTCTCTTCATGATTAGCAACCAGCAAGTTATTGGCGTCATTGCCCGGGATGAACTTTTGTTGATAATTCGAAAACACGAACCTATTACTTTTATCACTTCTCTTTCTCACCCACTTTCTTAAAAATAAAAAAATTCAAAAAAACATATTAACGCTCATAATAGAAACCCACATCACAATTTTTCTACACCACCTAACTCTCTCGAAAAGGGCAATGTGGCTTAAATACCACTATCTTGTCAAGAACCTTGGGGACCCTTTATCGGGTAGCCCTTCGGAAGTTCGGGAGTTAATGCAAAAAGAAAAATCTATTTCAAAAAAGTAACTCTTTTTCTAGTTTATTTTCCCCTTTCTTTATCTTCTCTTCTTCTTGTGCATGACCCGCGGAAATCCGTCGGATATTTTAGGATTGGACCATGAAATAGAGCGTACTCTTTGGAGAAGATCGCGATTTCAAGGTCCTACTCTCCAACTACTGATTGAGGATTCTGAGTCTATTTCTACTTCAAGAATGGAAGAGCCCATCGTAGAGGAAGCACTGCATAGGCCTATGTCCTATTATGCACAACTAAATCTAGAGGGTACAGAATCAAGCATAGTGTGACCTACTATAGCTAATAATATTTTTGAACTTAAGCCTAGCATAATTCAAATGGTGTAGCAGTATGTACAATATGACGGACTTCAAGATGAAGATCCGAACGTGCACATAGCTAGCTCGCTTGAGATTTGTGACACCTTCAAGATCAATACTGAAGAAGAAGTTATCACCACTCTCTCTATTATAAAAAATGATCTCATTCCACCACCCATTTTTAAAAATGATTGAACTCCACCATACCCTTCCGAACTAAACAAGCAGCGTCAGTACGATCAATGCTCTCTCTTCCTAGAAATATTTATGCAAATTCACGTAAATTTACCCTTCCATGAAGCAATCTTCCAAATGCCAAAGTACACTAAGTACCTTGAGGACCTCCTGACTAATAAAAAGAAGTTAGAAAACTTATCACATATCACACTAAATGTCGAGTGCTCTGCAGTCTTGACAAGCGGTTTACAAAGAAGATCAGTGATTTGGGTAGTTTTTCTATAACTTGTGTCTTTGGTGATCTTTTTGTCAAGCACGCATTGGCTGACTTAGTTGCGAGTATAAACCTGATGTCTCTCTCATTATTCAAGAAGTTAGGAATTTATAGCCTCAACGCCACGCATGAGTATCCAGCTCGCCAAATCGACAAATTCATCTTCCCAGTGGATTTCGTCATATTGGACTTCGAAGAAGACGTTGAGGTTCCCTTAATCCTTTGCCGACCCTTCCTTGCCACCTCCCGAGCTATCATTAACTTAAGAAATGGTAAGCTCTTCCTACGAGTAGGTGACGATGAAGTGACCTTCTCTATAATACCCTCAATGAAGAATACCCTAGAGAATGACGACTCCGATTTTTTCTTAGATGCCTTAGGTGAAGAGTCTTCCTACTATCTTTCTAAAAGTGAAAATAAATTTTCTTATTTTTGTTCTTCCTCTACTCTTCCAAGTGAATCTCTACAAGAAGCCACCCTGGCTACTAGCTCCACCCCTTTTAATTATCCGTATATAAAAACATTGGATGAAAAATCTTTTAATGATTTCTTCCTGGATGAGAAGCTGCTTTTAATTAGCACATCCCCTTCTCCTTGGTTCACAAATATAGCTAACTATTTAGTGGCTCGTGTATTCCCTAAAGACTTCTCCTCTCAGCAAAAGAAGAAATTCTTTTTTGAGTTGAAGACCTATTTTTGGGAGGACCCGCATCTTTTTCGAGTTTGTGCGGACCAAGTGATAAGGAGATGCGTCTCTTTTGATGAAGGATTAAATATTTTAAAACATTTGCATGAAGGACCGATAGGTGGTCACTATCAAGCTACTCGCACCGCCCACAAAGTTCTTTGTGCGGGTTTTTACTGGCCTAGCCTATTTAAAATGCGCAAGACTTTGCGAGTAGGTGTGATAGTTGCCAACGGTCGGAAAATATTTCCAATAAAAATTAAATGCCGCAAAATTATTTCCTTGAGTGCGAAGTTTTTGGCCTCTGTGGAAATGATTTTGTTGGCCCTATTCCTTCTAGCTTCGAGAACAAGTTTATTTTAGTTGTTGTAGATTATGTTTCAAGATGAGCTGAAGCCCAAGCTCTTCTTACTAACGATGCCCGAGTCATAATTACGTTTTTGAAAAAATTATTTTCTCGGTTCAATACGCCACGATCCATCGTTAGCAATAGGGGTTCACATTTTTGTAATGCACAGTTTTCAAAAATTCTTATTAAATACTGTGTTATGCATAAGCTTTCAACGGTCTACTACCCTCAAACTAATGGACAAGTCGAAGTATTGAACATAGAGTTTAAAAGAATTTTAGAGAAGACTGTTTCCACCTTTAGAAGAGACTGGTGAACCAAATTAGACGATGCTCTATTGGCCTACCGTACATCGTACAAAATCACCATCGATTGTACGCCATATCAGTTGGTCTATGGAAAATCGTTCCATTTACCTATAGAATTATAACAACGCGCTTTCTAAATTTCGATCCCCACTTTTTCAGTGACATACAAAATTTATGAAAATAACAAATTTTATAAAGAGCGGACTAAGTGTTTTCACAACAAGCACCTAAGGCACCCAAAAACCTTCAAGCCGGGAGACCAAGTTCTTTTATATAATTCATGATTACATTATTTCCAGTCAAGTTAAAGTCACGATGGTCCTGGCCATTTACTATTAAAGATGTTTTTCCGTATGGAACGATTTTAATTTCACACCATGATATGGGTGAGATCAAAGTGAATGGTCAACGTCTTAATCTTTATTTTTATTGTGATGCCAGTCCAAACTCTATTAATTTTATCCTGCATGATCTGAATTATGGATAAATTAAGACTTTTTATTTTTATTAAAAACTTTAAATATTATTTTTGTTATTATTATTATTATTGTACACTTTATGTTGGACAATATTATTTTGTTCCATCGAGCTCAAATGACGTTTTAAACAAAGGGCGCTCTGGTGAGGCAGCCCAAGTAATTTTTCTGTTTTTTTTAGTTTACACTTTTTGCCACCGACGACTCCGACATGCAGAAGCTCCTGTGATCGCCTGCTCCAACGCTGCTGAATCCATCACGAAGTCCAAAGAAGACATTTTATTAAGATCCAAATCGCAAGCATGGGGGAGCGGCAGCAAGCAACCTTTCGCGACTCCCAAATCCGGGGAAGTACCTGTTTTCAATTTTGTACTTTTATTTCTATTTTAATTTTTCTCTCTCCTTCCCCTCATTTCTCCATTGAGGACAATGTCGATTTTAAGCTTGGGGGAGGATTTCCTCCTTCTCTTTTCTTTATTTTGTTTCCATGAAAAAAAAATCAATCAAAAAAAAAATTTAGTGCTTTCTACTTTTCTTCTTAAAGAAAAAGCTATAAAAAGATAATATCTTAAAAATCCAAAAAAAAAGAATAACAAAAATAAAAAAAAAAAGAAAATTGTTCAAAATCAAAAAATTTATGTTATTTGTTAAGTTTTAACTAACTTTGGTATTTATATAGTACCCCTAGCTTTTATTTTATTTTTCTCAAAATTCCATATAATGACTTACCTAATTATAATTTTTCTAATCGATCTTTCTAATTATATTTCAAAGTAAAATGTTGCCCATGTTGTGTTCCTATTAACGGTAGCATTTTAACATTAAACGTTTCTCTAAACTCGCATTTCTATTATGGTTTCAAGTTCTTTATTTTCTTTACTTCCTAAAAATCTTTCATCCAGCATTTTACTTTTTGTTTTTGATAATTTTTGTAATGTCAACTTCGAGTATTGTAGTAGATGTGAATGATTCTAGACTCGTATTATTCTTATTTTAAAAATAAGTTCATTAGTCTCTATTTAATATCTAGGACCTACTTTTTGAAATTTTTCAAAACTAATGCTTTAGGATTATTTTAGGAGCATTAAAATGATGTAGGCCATCTTTCTTTTTGTTTGAGCCTTCTCTCCAACACAAAAATTATTCCCCTAGTTAGCCACTTCTCTGCCTTTTCCTATTCCATTTGATATATCCACTTATCATTTCATTTTTCACCAAAGCCAAATTTTCCAACCTATCATATCACACTAATGTTTTGAGTTTCATAAAATTTCATGTTGTGATAGGGTTGTTTTGTGATTTTTTGAGAAATTAAAGAAAAAGTATGCTAAAAAGAAATGTTTAATTTTGTGGCCAATTTCAAAAAGAAAAGACAATATATTTATGGCCTTTGTTTTGAAAAGAACAAAGAAAATGGAAAAGGAAAAGAAAAAGAAAAAAATATTATTTTTGAAAATTTTGAAACTCTTTATTTTGATTTAGGCTCCGTTTGGGGGAACTTATTTTCACCGGTCAAGCGGTTACGACCGCATGAATCTGATCTTAATTAAGGTCTGATTCATCCGGTCGTAACCGCTTGACCGGTGAAAATAAGCCCCCCCAAACGGAGCCTTAGTGTGATTATAAGCCTTCAATTTTATCTTTGAATTCCATTACTAATTATATGCCTAAGCCAAACATTTCAGTCCAAATAAGTCTTGTTGATTCATGCTCGTAGGTTTTCTTTTAGCTAAGTGAAGAAGAAAAGTATATTAGTTAAGTCTTGGATTTGAATTTAGATTTTTGTTCTTTGATTGATTTGGGTATAAAATACCACTTAGAATCTAGTAACAACACAATTATTTATTTTATTTGTTGCCTTGCTTTAACTTATTTAAAGAATTATGTTAAAATCTTGGATGAATTGTCTTTATTAGTAAAGTTTATAAAAGTTGAAACCATGTTTAAACAAATATTTTAGGTTTATGTTTCACCCTCTCCATAATTAGAATTTCACATAGTACTTGTGTTAGCAAAATTAGAATTTTTCTGATTAGTCACTTTTATGTTAGCTAGTTATTATATTTTTGCTTGAGAGCAAGAAAAACTTAAGCTTGGGGGAGTTTGATAATACGTTTTGAATTTTAAACTACTAGGGTAATTATATGTTTTTATTATGTAAATCATGTTTTTAAATATTTATTTTGACCTCCTTTTGTATATATATTAATGCTACTAATGTTTTCTCTTTTCTTCACGGGTTTGCAGTTTTTCAGCCAGGATTTGTCGAGCTCCACCTTTTCATCGAGCTCCGCATTTTCGTCAAACTCAGCCAATTTCGACGAGCTCTGCCAATTTCGTTGAGCTCTGCCTTCATCCTGTGTTCAACGAACGCCTCTAATTTCATCGAGCTTCGCCTTCAGTTCAAAGTTCGTCGATCCCACCTTACACTTTCTGCATTCGACATTTTCCTCCGTTTATCGAACTCCCGTCCACTTTCTGCATTCGACATTTTCCTCCGTTCATCGACCTCACCTTTAGTTTAATGTTCATCGAACTCGCCTTCAATTCAAAGTTTGTCGAGCTCTCCCTCCTTCTCCTCTGATTTCGTCGAGCCCCCTCTCCTTCTTTCGTCGAGCTTTCCCCGCTGCCAAAGATAAGTCTCGTTTTTCCACAAAAGCCTGCTGCCGCAATAAATGCACGTCACCCATACCGAGGAAATCATCATTATCCACCAGATTTCGTATAGAGGTCAACCCTCATGCATGATAGGAGGCGTGGGAATGTCCTGCTCTTTGAAGAATCTATAAATAGAGCCCCACCACTTGTGTTTGAATGGGAGAACTTTGGAGAGGGAAAGTGCTTCCATTTTCAGTTCTTCATCAGTGTTCTTCCTCTCTCCTTTTCTCATTTTCAGTTTTTCTTAGTTTTAGTTTCAGTATTACTGCTTCTGTAATAGTTCTTGAAATTTCTTTAATAGTTTACTTTTAGTGCCAGCTTAGTTTTCATTTCCTGTAAGTGTAATAGTTTTTATATTTCAACTTGTAAGCTCTCTGTTTGTATCAATATAAAGTCTGTTTACTTTTACTTGTCTCCATTTTGTTTCCATGCACTCCTACTCATCTATCTTTCACCACGTCACCATGAGTAACTCATCCTCCATGTACTCGATCTTGATGATCTGAGGTTCGAGTTGATTAAGTTATAATGCTCTAGTTTACTTTTCCTTTGTAAGGTTAAGACCTTGATTTACTCACGATTAATTATGATTGGAGATATATCATCAATATATATTTTCCATTTTTGTTTCCACTCTTAGCTAGCTGAGAGGCTCGTAGTTTGGAATGAACACTTAAGAGTAAAGAGAGTTGCACGCACCCCTCGACAGAGGCAAACGTTAAATCTCCCAGATTGGAGTGAAATACAATAGCGGAGTTCACAGTGTAAAGCGAGCTTTAGGCCTTCGATTTTGACTAGAGTTCGGTTGGACCTTCCTAAACTCAGGTGGGCACGTCTTTGAGAGAAGTGTGTTCATGCTTTAGGTACATCCATGGTCAAGGTTCTTTGCCTTATGAAGTTAAAGATTATTATCCCATTTTTGATCAACTTAGGCTAAGGTGATTCTCGATCGAGTGCTTTTCTTTAGTATTGTTTAACCCATCATTTTAATCGCTAGTTGTGGTCTCTCTGATTAAGTGCAAGTACTCTTCTTTTTGCAAGTAGTCTCTTCTTTTAATTTAGTTAACAAACCTAAAAGTTTCTTCGATAAGATAATAGTCTTCGTATGAGTAATATTACTCAACAGTTCCAGGATTTAAATATGACACTTGTGTCCCCTAGCTACAGTTCGATAGGTATACTTGTCTTATCTAGATTGCTAGTTCGGCTCATTTTCTCTCCACGATTAGCAGCCACCAGCCGTGTATCTGGATGAATGGGTTCAATAGGAAGATCCTAACAAAATGATATTTTAGATTCGATAAATTTATTATATGTATCCATGATATGTTAATGTTTTTTTGATGAAGCTTGGTTGTACAAATGGTGTATTCAAGAAATCCGGTGAAGATGCACTTGATATCTATGCGATGAACGTTATGAGATTTGGAAGAATTTGTGATACATGTTTCTTGAATGTGTAGTTTACAGCTTTGTGGTGATTTTCAAATACTGGGAAAACATGTAAATTTTCCCCTGTAAGGTTATGTTGATCATGTTGAAGCTTAAGGGATTAATGAAATATAATTTGGGAAAAGATATATGATTTGATATGCAGGTGCAAGCAAAATTGTAAATGAAGGGCTAGACGAGAAAATACCCATGGCCATGTGTAAGACCGACTTCCTATAGCACAACACACGACCTAGGTGAGTCTTATGACTAGAGCAGCCTCCTTGCTATATCGTCAACACACGGGTCGACTGGTACTACAAGATGCATATTCTGCCGGCTAAACCTATATTATCCATGCCTGAATCTAGTACTTTCCATTTTTTCCTGAATCTGCCCCTAAATAGCGGATCTACCCATCCCCGGCCCGGATCTACTTATTCGTGGCCGGATCCGCCATTTTACTATCCGTTACCACAGTTTCTCACCAAGGGCAGCCACCGTCACCGTCGTCTCACCACCGGTTCCACCTCCGATTGCCGACCTACACATCCGCCCCTCCAAATCTTCAGTGTCTCGGTTTAGCCCTCTATCTTGTGAGCGTTTGTGGTATTGTATTCTTGAATTTGACATTTTCATTTTGTGTTTTATTGTATCGTGCTGAGATTATTGTTGCGTGGAAATTGATTTTATTATACTAATAATTGCAAGAGGAATTATTCGCCGTATGCTTGCTTTGGTCATCCGAGCGGAGGAAGCCATTACTTAATTGCTGAAATTAATTGCTTGCTTTTATTTCAAATATTTGCGCGGTGTTTAATTCTCATTGCTCATTTTAATCGTCGTCGTCACCGATGGTCGAATTACACTTACAGTTGCATTAGTGTGTCACCACTGCACCAACACTTAGAGTCGTACTCTCCGAGCACCACTAGCCTACCCTACATCAAGAATAAGACGAGAGACTAACGTCTCGGAGAATCAATTTGGATTCATGTCAGTGCGGTCGATCATGGAAACTATACATCTCTTGAGGAGACTCATTGAATTGAGAAAGAAAATAAGATTTGCATATGTTGTTTATCGATCTTGAGAAGGCTTATGATAGAATTCAAAGAAAGATCTTATGGAGAGTCTTAGAAATGAAAGGTGTAAATGTATCATACATTGACATAATCAAAGATATGTATACAAATTCAGAGACAAGGGTGAGGACATGTCCAAACATAGTACAACAGAATAAGAAGCTACAATGGCTTCTCAAATATCAGAGTACATAAAAGTTTCCCCGAATGCTACAATGTAAAACTCAAGCTGACATTAGGCACCGATGGTAGCGAGGGTATCATCATATCAGGCCCTGTCACCCTGGCTTGGATGCCCTCCTGCATGACCTGCCACTACTGCACAATCTACAAGGTTTCCTCCTAAAATGGAAGACGTAGCAACCGTTAGCCAAAAAGACTAAGTTGCTATCACATCTGATCACCTCGATAGGTATTAGGCACCAGGTGGAAGAAAGGAGAATGGGTTCAATAAATATATATAACAGTAAGTACAAGCAATTCTATAATAATAAGAGAATCAATGGTTGGTGCAACCATAGTGATCTGGAAGTGATCAAGCATGTAGCCTCACAGTCAACTCAGTATGAGCCTATCAGGGTCGCACATAAGATTGTGGAGAAATTAGGGGAGTGGACCTACATTGAATAACAAATGTGATGAGTGGAAAGAAATCGAAAAAGACTTAAAATATTCTAAGGCAATAACATTGTGTGTGTTGAGCTCACTCAGCGCCATGGCACAGTCGTCGAACTCTGTTCGACGAATTTAGCCTTGGCGCAGATTCGTCGAACTCCGATCAACGAATTTGGCCTCGGCGCAGATTCGTCGAATGTCGTTCGACGAATTTGGCCTCGGCGCAGATTCGTCGAATGACGTTCGACGAATTTGGCCTCGGCGCAGATTCGTCGAACGATGTTCGACGAATTTGGCCTCGGCGCAGATTCGTCGAACGCCGCTTTTGTCCTTTTGTGCCGAAGGCGTTGACTATGTTGAGTACTCTCAACGCACTCAACACATCTAGCCTTTGGCGTTGAGTGTGTTGAGTTCACTCAATGCCATGCCATAGATGCATTGACTATGTCGTGCTCACTCAATGCCCATGCTGTGTCAAATGTTGACTTGCTGGAATCTGTGCCTTGGGTATTCTTATAGCGACAGAGCCTATTCAATTTATTCCTTGGGTATAAATAGGATAGTTTAGGTTTTGCTATTTATGTTTTTTTATCTTTTCAGTCCAAGCACACGAGCCGTACTGTGCCATAAGACTGATAACCCTATAAAGCCGATGGAAGCTGTTCCATCTTTGCCATCACCGATCCCGATCACGATCCTGACAAGTGTCGCCGCCTCCTCTCCTTCAACAAACATAGTAGTATGTGGTGATGCTGAGTGTCCTCTCCTGACTTAGTGTGTTGGAACACCCTATTACTAATTTGGTTCAGGATCACTATGTCTCTTATGAACCTGTTTTGACCTCATTGTATAGATCTAAAGGTCAATTAGAATTGATTCTAAGGGTTAGTAATTAGGTTTGGAAGCTGCCCTCAAGACCAGGTTTTTCAGTTTGGAAACCAAGATCCAGCAGAAATCGTTGAATGGAGCTAGACGATCGCCGAACACATATCGACGATCTCAGGAAAAATCATCGAACTCAGGTCGACGATCTCTAATTCCTGAAATCTGCCACAGTAGGCCGTCGAACGGAGCTCGACGATCTGACCTAAGATCGTCGAACGCAGCTCAACTCTCGTCGAACAGAGATCAGAGCTTTGGAAATTCTTCCAAGGGTAAATCAAAATCCAATCCTAGGGGTCCTTCATCCCAAAGATTTAACCCTTATACTGAATGGATAATACCTCCAAGAAGATATCATCCTGAAAGTTATAAGAGTCAACCATGGATGTCATTTATTTCTGAATTTAAAGGTTATCAAACTAGGCCCAAGGTAAACTGGGTCAAAAATAAGTAAATTGCTTATTTGTAGGTGAAGACCTATCCAACATCAAACCAACAATGTTATTTGGATAGTGGGTGCTCAAAGCACATGATAGGAAATAGGGACAACCTCACATCCTTTAAAGCCAAGCTTGTACCCAAAGTCATATTTGGTGATTCAAACTTTGGACAAACTAAAGGATATGGTGCAGTCCAGATTGGCACAGTCACATTCAAGAAGGTAGCCTATGTGGAAGGATTGAAGAACAATTTGATCAGTATCAGTCAGCTATGTGATGAAGGCTACCAGGTGACTTTCAGCAAAGCCTTATGCAAGATCAAGTCAGAGGACAACACATCTGTGTTGACAGGTAAAAGAAAAGGTAACATCTACTTAGTAGACTTTCTTTCAACAGATGTAGATATTTACCTGTTTAATTCTATGTGTAGAACTAATGTGTTATGGCATAAGAGACTAGGTCATATAAACCTTAGAACCATTGCTATGCTATCCAAGGACAACCTTGTCAGAGAACTACCTTCTGGCCCCTACAAGAAGGAAGGACTCTGTAAGGCTTGTCAATTAGGCAAGCAAACTAAAAATAGTTTCAAGTCACTTAATAAGAGTGATTCACCTAGGATTTTGTATCTGTTACACATGGATCTGTTTGGACCCATTACAGTACAAAGCTTAGGAGGGAAATCTTACACCTTAGTAGTTGTAGATGACTTCTCTAGATTCACATGGATGTTCTTTCTGAGGAAGAAGTCTGATAACTTTAAGTGTTTGACAGAGTTTCTCAAATGCATACAAACTGAGTTCAATACTCATATTGCCCTGATCAGAAGTGATCATGGGACAGAGTTTGATTCTCTTCTTATGCAAGAGTTCTGTCAGAGTGAAGGGATCAGGCACACTTTCTCAGATCCTAGAACTCCTCAACAAAATGGGGTAGCTGAAAGGAAAAATAGAACCCTTATTGAATCTGCCACTACATTGTTGCCAGATGCTCACCTTCCTCTATCTTTTTGGGCAGAGGCAGTGAACACCTCCAACTATGTGATGAATAGAAGTTTAATACATAAACTAAAGGGCAAGACTCCCTATGAATTACTCAATGGGAAGAAACCTAAAGTAGATTATTTTAGAATTTTTGGTTGTATCTGTTACATACACAATAATGACAAGAAGTATTTAGCAAAATTTCAAGCTAAAGCTGATGAAGGAGTGTTTCTGGGATACTCCATGATCAGTAAGGCTTATAGGGTTTATAATTAATCAACTCTTAAAATTAAAGAATCTGTTTACATATGTTTTGATGAAACTAACATGTCTTTCAAGGAGAAGAATACTTCTACCATAGAACCTTTGCATGTACACTCTCTAGCTGAAGACTTCGACAGAATAGAAATTAGTCAAAAGGATGAAAGTAGTGAAGATGAAGAAGACATTCAACATCATGAAGAGAAACTTCTTGAAGAGCCAGTTGTTGTACCACAAGAGGAAACAACAACACAGGTTGGTGAACAATCAACACCACCTGTTGATTTAGTAATATTAAGAGACCATTCAATCTCCCAAGTGATTGGAAACATCTCTGCTGGTGTGCAAACCAGAAATCAGGTTAACCAAAACCTGATGCACACTTGCTTCCTTTCTCAAATTGAACCTCAATCCATTCAAGATGATGAGCAAGATCCACACTGGATCATTGCAATGGAAGAAGAGCTGCATCAATTTGAAAGAAACAAAGTTTGTGAAATAGTACCAAAGTCTAAGGATCACTCCATTGTTGGAACAAAGTGGGTGTTCAGATACAAATTAAATGATCAAGGAGTCATTGTAAGGAATGCCGGACCCAACAATCCCCCCCTGGTGTAACACCCCCATCTGTCGCATGGCATATAACAGAAGGTCCAGCTGGAACCCGACGCCATATACCACAGACAGTCGGAAGGGATACTAAATGAATAATCAAACCCACCAACTAAGACTACTCGTCCTAATCACAGAGCATTCTAGCGGAAGATTTTAAAGTTGAAAGAACCCAAAATTAAATCCATCAATATGAATGTCCACAGCTACAACAACAGGAATGAAACCCCAAATACACAGAAACGGCTACATGGCCTTATGGCCTTACAAATGTTCACTTAATAAAGAGTGTTTTACATACATCGGCTCGCAGGCCGGCCACACATGATAAATATAAAAACAGCTATTCTATGGCCTTCTAGGGCCAGCACAGCAACATGGGCTCCAGCCCGCTATTTGGCGCTCGGCTCCACAGCACCTGCAAGCACATACCACCGCACAATGGCAAATAAAGCAACGGTCAGCTAAAAGCCGACCAAATTATAACGACCCCGCCCCTTACTCGGGACGGCGGTGCTCTTTCCCTGCATAACATTAGCCCAACAATATATATAGCGCAATTATAATTCGCCACAGATGTAGGCTCGCACGGCCATACACCCCGTGCACTTAGGGCACATTCATGGTGAACCCTGACCCATCAGTGCATTCACCACCACCCCCAGGATGGCAACAACATGTGAGCATTTAGCCTTTCTGACCACCGTCTAAGGCTCCGACTATGCCAACGGCCAGTCCCCGTCTTCGGGTCTCTCGCACCAAACCACATAGCCTAGGTCCAATTCCACTTGACCGTTGCTCACGCCGCATGTCCAATTTAAGTCCTTTGCGCGGGCCAAGCTTCTCTCGGATCCCAAATTTTCCAAAACAATCTCATAACCCAGTTATGATCAAGGCCGGTTCCCAAACCGCCAAGTTAGCAGAACACGTTTCCGCTCAGTTTTCCGGATGCGCCTTAAAGCTAACCTCCAAGGATCCCTACTGCAATCTATCGCGTAGAAACCCGAAAAATCCAAAGCACGGAGTCTTCTCCGGCAAAACCACATCAAATGCAACATCACCAATCCAGACGGTACACGTCCGGGTAGGCTTCACACACAATGCCTATGCCCGTACTTACGATTCCGGGCTCTATATGCAACACAAGGGGCACTATTCACAACAACCCCAAGGAACACCACGCACTCGCCGCACACTCGCGGGAGCGGGGTTCCCTATGCAGAAAGAAAGAGCTTCCAACGCTCAAGTTGAGAATCGTTACCCTTGTTGTCCGTTTTGGCGCCATGGAAAAACAACGCGGTTAGAACTCTTCGCAATGACCTTCCCTCCACGGATCCGCTCTCCGATTTCGAAACGGTGCTCCGATGCTCCGCCGGCTGCCGGAAACCTCCTCCTTCTTCCTCCTCTCTCTCACTTTGGAAGGGGAGAACTTTGGAGAGAAAATGGGGAATTAACTTCCTATTCCCGGCCTTAACAGAGCAGGATTTCATCTGGGCCGTCGGATCCTAATTAAAGAAAACGAACGGCTCAGATCTGCACAAGATTCTCCAGACCTGGGTCGAACAAGGCTTGGCACACGGCCGTGTCCCCAGCCATGTGCCTCGATCCAGACATGATCGTTGAACTGAGAAACGCACATGGGCCAAGACACGCCCGTGTCTGACCTGACACGCCCGTGTCGGGTTCCTCGACACGCCCGTGTTCGTGGACATGTCACGCATAACCGCCACGGCAACGGGCACGACCCATCAGGATACGGGTAGGGATACGGGTTGGCACACGCCCGTGTCAGATGACACGCCCGTGTCATCCGGCCGTGTTTCTGGCCGTGTCCTTCTCGGGTTGAAAACGGCCAAAAATCAACACCCAGACACGGCCTTGGACACGCCCGTGTCCTAGGCCGTGTACCCCTACAGGCACCAAAAACCCTTTTTTTCGCGACCGACTCGCACACAACTTTCGGGGCGTTACAAATCTCCCCCACTTAAGGAATTTTGTCCCGAAATTAAGCAAAGGTACACATAAGCTAAATGATACCTGAGTGGAATAACTTGGGGTATTCCTCCAACCTAGCTTGCTCTCGCTCCCAAGAAAGCTCCTCACGTCCGCAATTATCCCAACGGACTTTAACCATTCTGACCTCCTTGTTGCGGAGTCGTTTGACCACAACGTCTTCAATTCATACTGGCTTGACCCTTGTTATTAACTCATAATCAACCGGTACCTGATTGTCTGTAACGATCTGCGAAGGCTCTTGCATTGCCTTACGCAACACCGATATGTGGAATACATCATGCAGCCCACTCAACTCCGTCGACAGCTTCAACCTATATGCCGCCTCGCCAACACGCTCCAGGATTTCAAATGGTCCAAGGTATCTCGGACTCAGCTTCTTCAAGCGTCGAACCCGCGATACACCCTTGAACGGCTTGATATTTAAATATACCATGTCGCCAACGTTGAACTCCACTTTTCTATGTTTGGCGTTGTAACACTTTGACTGTCTATCCTGAGCAATCTTCAGCCTTTCCTGAATTGTCCGTATCACTGAAGTGGCGTCTTCCACCGCTTGTCATTTATACAACTTTGATTCGCCTGCCTCCAACCAAGACAACGGCGTACGACACTTCCTCCCGTACAAAGCTTCAAAAGGTGCCATTCCAATACTTGCCTGAAAACTGTTGTTGTATGCAAACTCCACCATGTACAAGTGATCCTCCCAATTCTTCCCGAAATCTAGGATGCACATGCGAAGCATGTCCTCCATAGTCCTGTTGACTCTCTCGGTTTGGCCATCTGTCTGCGGGTGAAAGGCTGTGCTGAACTTTAGCTTAGTACCCAACAGACCATGCACCAACCTCCAGTCATTTGACGTAAAGCGTCCATCACGATCACTAACGATACTGCGAGGCAGACCATGCAATCGTACAATGTTATCCACGTATAGTTTGGCTAACTTTTCCACCGGATCCTCCTTTCTCACTGGGATAAAGTGTGACACCTTTGTCAACCTATCCACGACCACCCAAATGGCGTCGTTTCCCTTCTGCGATTTCGGCAAACCGTGCACAAAATCCATAGATATGTCGTCAAACTTCTATTCTGGGATAGGAAGGGATTTCAAGAAACCTCCGGGCTTCTGGCATTCCGCCTTCACTAATGCACAAGTACGACACTTGGCCACATAAAGTGCCACATCCTTCTTCAAACCCGGCCACCAGAATAATTTCTTCATGTCTCTATACATCTTCGTGCTTCCCGGGTGGATTGAGTACTTGGTATGATGAGCCTCATACATCAACTCCTCCCGAATATTATCCGCATTAGGAACGCATAGACGACTGTCCTTCCTTAGCAACCCATCTTCAACCACAAACTGGGAATTTGACCCGTCCAAAGCTTCATCCAAGATTTGCTTCATGATGCTATCCAGAACCAAAGCCCGCCGAACTCTATCCGCTAGATCACACTGCACCTCAGTCCAAAACAGTTTCGCCTCGGCACTAGACTACTTATCGACGCAAGATATCTCCAATGCCTCCAACTCTTGAACCAATCTCTCATCATGTACTGATAACCAATTGGCTTGTGAACTCGTAATGCCCAAACCGCGTACTGAATGCTGTCTTTGGGATGTCGCTCTCCCTTATTCTCAACTGATAGTAACCGGACTTCAAATCTAACTTTGAATATACAGTTGATCCAACCAACTGATCAAATAGATCGTCAATCCTCGGGATTGGATATTTGTTCTTCTCCGTAAGTTTGTTCAATTCCCGATAATCGATACAAAGCCGCAAGCTCCCATCTTTCTTCTTAACAAAGAGAACTGGTACGCTACAAGGGGACGAACTTGGACACACATAACCTTGCTCTAGCAACTCTTGCAGTTGCACCTTCAACTCTGCCATTTCTCTTGGAGCAATCCGATAGGGGGAGCGTGACACCGATTTGGCACTCGGTACCAGCTCTATAGTAAAGTCTATCACTCGCTGAGGAGGTGGTCCTGGGAGATCATCTGAAAACACATCAGGATACTCAGACACAACTGGGATGCTGTCCAAACTAGGCTTAGGCGTCGAAGTCTGCACTAGAGTGACATATAGTTCTGCCCCAGACCGAACTGCCTTGAACATCTGAAGGGCCTACATCAGAACTTTCCCTGACCCCTTCATGCCCGCAAAAGTAGTCTCTCGATCAGTGTCCTGACCCAACTTAGCTTCTTTACGGCTGCAATCAATACATGCACTTTGCTCCGAGAGCCAATTCATACCGAAAATTACATCGAACTCCACCAACGGTAGAACCAACGCCCGCAAATCAAACTCCCGGTCTCCAATCCGAATCTTCACAACACAAACCCTATCCACACGCATTGAGCACCCATTAGGCAACAACACATCCAACTTGTTTTCTGCCATCGAGAACGGAACTCCGATGCGCGATATAAGTTTTTCAGACAAGACAGAATGTGATGCTCCTGTATCAAAAAGGGCTCTCGCCGGAAACCTAAAGATTAACACAAAGCCTAGCACTAACAAACGTAAGCTTACAAATACAAAGGTAACAACTATAAAATTTAAACCACTGTAATTTAACTCATACCTGTCACCACGTCTGCTTGCTTAATGGCCTCCTGCAGACCAAGGTTGTAGACTCTAGGCTGGGCTGGAGCATGATGGGACGCGGTTGACTCCACCGCCTTCCCTTTCTCCTCAAAAGTCGGTCCAGGCCTCCTCTCGGACTTTGAACGTCCGATCCAACACTCCTGAGCAAAATGCCCCATCTTCCCACAGTTGTAGCAAGCTCCGGGGACTCGACTTGTAGTTGCCCCTGATGCATCAGCCGAAGGGGCTGAGTTCGAAGTCCTTCGCTTCTTGTTCCATCTGCAGAAACCTGTCTTGTTACTTGGCACCTTGAACTCGGTCTTCCTTTCTCCTGGGTCCCTCTTCTCTTGAACTTTCTTCGCAACCTTTTCCAACGATCGGGCCGAATTGACCAAGGCTAGGAAGCCCTGCGCCTTAGGCCCAGCAAGGAGTAACTGTAAATCGCCGCGAAGACCCTCATAGAATCGGTTGGTCTTCCTCTCTTCTTCTGAAAACATAGCACCAGCATAACGACCCAAACGTGTGAACTCATGCAGATATTCGTCCATGCTTCTGGATCCCTGAGACAACCCAAGAAATTGATTCTCCATCTCCAACTTCTGAGCAGAAGGTACAAATCTGGCTAGGAACAATCTTGAAAATTCTTCCATCGGCACATCCGCAAGTTGCCTTCCCACTAGAAGATGAAACTCCATCTCGTCCCACCACAGCCTCGCTTCACCTTCCAAAAGAAAAGTCGCTATGGTGGTCTTCTGCCACTCCTCAATTATTGTGGCCGTCAAGACCCTCTTTATGAAAGAGTGTCAGTCCTCAGCTTGAGTTGGCGTTCCAATCCCATTAAACCTCGGAGGATTAAAGCCCATCACATGCTTTAGCTGCCGCTCCGTAGTTCTCCTCGGCTCTACTAACTCAACTGCTGCGCATTCTACCACTCTCGGCTCTGCCGCCCTAACCGGTTCTTGCTCAATCGCAGGAGGTGCGCGATGCATTTGCCCTGCAGGTTGGGCATTTATCATTACGAACACTGCTTCAGCCACCATCCTCATGGTTTCCACTGAAGGAGGTGTAGCAGGCACATCCCTTGGTGTGCTACTTTCCGCTGATTGCAGACGCTCTGACTGACCAGCACCGCTCCTACCTACCTAAATTAGCAAAGACACACGATTAGACAACAAACAAATTGCTAAAAGCAATCATTGGAACACTCAGGTTCCACAAAACAAGTGTATTTTCCATTCCTAAGTGGACATTCATGGATTCTTTTGACGTTATAACGATGACGCACACATGTGCTCACCACCTCTTAAAAGAATTCGCCCACGAATTCATTTAAGCTTGACCGTAACCAGAAGTCTGATACCAAATTGTAACACCCCCATCTGTCGCATGACATATAACAGAAGGTCCAGCTGGAACCCGATGCCATATACCACAGACAGTCGGAAAGGATACTAAATGTATAATCAAACCCACCAACTAAGACTACTCGTCATAATCACAGAGCATTCTAGCGGAAGATTTTAAAGTTGAAAGACCCAAAATTAAATCCATCAATTTGAATGTCCACAGCTACAACAACAAGAATGAAACCCCAAATACACAGAAACGGGTACATGGCCTTATGGCCTTACAAATGTTCACTCAATAAAGAGTGTTTTACATACATCGGCTCGCATGCTGGCCACACATGATAAATATAAAAATAGCTATTCTACGGCCTTCTAGGGCCAGCACAGCAACATGGGCTCCAGCCCGCTATTTGGCGCTCGGCTCCGTAGCACCTGCAAGCACATACCACCGCACGGTGGCAAATAAAGCAACGGTCAGCTAAAAGCCGACCAAATTATAATGACCCCGCCCCTTACTCGGGACGACGGTGCTCTTTCCCTGCATAACATTAGCCCAACAATATATATAGCGCAATTATAATTCGCCACAGATGTAGGCTCGGACGGCCATACACCCTGTGCACTCAGGGCACATTCATGGTGAACCCTGACCCATCAGTGCATTCACCACCACCCCCATGATGGCAACAACATGTGAGCATTAAGACTTTCTGACCAACGTCTAAGGCTCCGACTATGCCAATGGCCAGACCCCGTCTTCGGATCTCTCGCACCGAACCACATAGCCTAGGTCCAATTCCACTTGCTTGTTGCTCACGCCGCATGTCCAATTTAAGTCCTTTGCGCGGGCCAAGATTCTCTCGGATCCCAAATTTTCCAAGACAATCTCATAACCCAGTTATGATCAAGGCCGGTTCCCAGACCGCCAAGTTAGCAGAACACGTTTCCGCTCAGTTTTTCGGGTGCGCCTTGAAGCTAACCTCCAAGGATCCCTGTTGCAATCTATCGCGTAGAAACCCGAAAAATCCAAAGCACGGAGTCTTCTCCGGCAAAACCACATCAAATGCAACATCACCGATCCAGACGGTACACGTCCGGGTAGGCTTCACACACAATGCTTATGCCCGTACTTACGATTCCGGGCACTATATGCAGCACAAGGGGGACTATTCACATCAACCCCAAGGAACACCACGCACTCGCCACACACTCGCGGGAGCGGGGTTCCCTATGCAGAAAGAAAGAGCTTCCAACGCTCAAGTTGAGAATCGTTACCCTTGTAGTCCGTTTTGGTGCCATGGAAAAACTACGCGGTTAGAACTCTTCGTAATGACCTTCCCTCCACGGATCCGCTCTCCGATTTCGAAACGGTGCTCCGATGCTCCGCCGGCGGCCGAAAAACTCCTTCTTCTTCCTCCTCTCTCTCACTTTGGAAGGGGAGAACTTTGGAGAGAAAATGGGGAATTAACTTCCTATTCCCGGCCTTAACAGAGCAGGATTTCATCTGGGCCGTCGGATCCTAATTATAGAAAATGAACTACTCAGATCTGCACAAAATTCTCCAGACCTAGGCCGAACACGGCTTGGCACACGGCTGTGTCCCCGGCCGTGTGCCTCGATCCAGGCACGATCGTCGAACTGAGAAACGCACACGGGCCAAGACACGCCCGTGTCGGGTTCCTCGACACGCCCGTGTTCGTGGGCGTGTCATGCATACCCGCCACGGCAACGGACACGACCCATCAGGACACGGTTAGGGACACGGGTTGGCACACGCCCGTGTCATCCGGCCGTGTTTCTGGCCGTGTCCTTCTCGGGTTGAAAACGGCCAAAAATCACCAGCCAGACACGGCCTTGGACACGCCCGTGTCCTAGGCCGTGTACCCCTACAGGCACCAAAAACCCTTTTTTGGCGACCGACTCGCACACAACTTTCGGGGCGTTACACCTGACATCCAGCACAACCCGTCGGCTCAGAGGTGGAGTTACTACATGGCCCACATGGCTCAGAGGTGGGGTTACCACATGGCCCATACGGCTCAGAGGTGGGGTTACCACATGGCCCTCTATTGTAAGGAACAAGGCAAGGCTAGTTGCTCAAGGGTACTCTCAAGAAGAAGACATAGATTATAACCAGACTTTTGCACCAGTTGCAAGGTTGGAGGCCATAAGGATCTTCTTAGCATATGCAGCACACAAAGGCTTCAAAGTATACCAGATGGATGTAAAGAGTGCTTTTCTAAATGGAGACATCAAAGAAGAAATCTATGTCAGACAACCTCCAGGTTTTATCTCTCCAACCCATCCTGATTATGTTTTTAAATTGAATAAAGCATTATATGGTCTCAAGCAAGCTCCTAGAGTATGGTATGAGACCCTAGCATGCTTTTTCCTGAAAAATGAGTTTATAAGGGGTATAGTAGACCAAACTCTTTTTATTAGAACCCATAAGTCCCATACCCTACTAGTACAAATCTATGTAGACGATATTATCTTTGGTTCTACTGATTCAAACTTATGCAGAAGGTTTTCCAATTTAATGCACTGTAAATTTGAAATGAGTAGCATGAGTGAGCTATCCTTCTTCTTAGGATTGCAAATCAAACAACATGTTGAAGGCATATTTATTTCTCAAACCAAGTATGCAAAGGAATTGGTTAAGAAATTTGGTATGTCTGAACCATCATGCATGAAAACACCTATGCCTACTAATGCTGTATTGGATGCTGATGAACATGGGAAACCTGTTGATCAGACAACATATAGAGCAATGATTGGCTCTTTATTGTACCTTACAGCCAGTAGACCTGACATAATGTTTTCTACATGCATATGTGCTAGATTCCAAGTGAACTCTAGAGAGTCACACCTAACCTTAGTAAAAAGGATTCTCAGGTATGTTAAAAGTTGTACAAATCTAGGTCTCTGGTATCCAAAAGATTCAGCATTTGACTTAACTGGATTTTCTGATGCTGATTATGCTAGATGCAGAATTGACAGGAAAAGCACCAGTGGAACTTGTCAGTTTATTGGTGACAGACTTGTCTCTTGGTTTTGCAAGAAACAAACATCTGTATCAACTTCAACTGCTGAAGCTGAATATATAACTGCAGGTAGTTGTTGTTCACAAATATTGTGGATTCAAAACCAACTCCTACACTATGGCTACAACTTAGAGAAGTCAAAAATCTTTTGTGATAATACCAGTGTTATTCCTATAGCTCAAAATCCAGTCCTCCATAGTAGGACAAAACACATAGAAATTAGGCATCACTTTTTAAGTGATAATGTTGAGAAAAATAAAATTGAAATTCAATATATCCCAACTGATTTGCAAAGGGGAGATATTTTCACCAAACCCTTGGATGAAAAGAAACACACCTTCTTCCTAAATCAGTTAGGAATTTTAGATGGAGGAAGTTTAAAATAAGTTCCAAGACTTTAAAACTCTAAAAAATGACCAAGACTAGGCAAAAATCTTGATTTTTCTAGTGTATAGAGTGTTTCTGGTCTCTGAACTGCGCTCGACAATTTTCCCCCAGATCGTCGAACGGAGATCGACGCTTTCCGAAATCGTCGACCAGAGTTCAGCGCTTCTCAGATAGTGTTCAACTATCTCTCCAGGTCAGCGATCGTTGAACGAAGCTCAACGATTTTGTTTTCTGAACTATCGTCGAACGGAGATCGACGCTCTCCAATATCGTCGAACGGAGATTGACGATATTGAAGACCTTTCAGATTCCTTTAGAAGCCCCGATCGTCGAACTGAGTTCCACGATCTTTCCTTTTCTGCGTCGAACCCTAATATAAAACTCTTTTTTCGGCCGTCATTCTCTCTTTGCTCCTTCGTTCTCTCTACAAATTTTCTTTTCCCTCCAAACATCTCTACACTTAGTCGTTTGTTTGTTGAGTTTTGCAGGAAAACAATGGCCGTCTCAGTTGCAGTACTAGCCGCCATGAAATTCGATGCAGGTTTCGACATTGACCTGGATTCTTTTAGCACCAGTGATCAAATCTTCCAAGACATTTTAGAACTTTTCAAGGAACAAAAGTTATTCACTATAATGTCTACCAGAATAAAATTTGCTGCCGATGAAATCAAGGAGTGGGTCTATACTGCCCACAACAAGGACCAGAATACGGTTATTGGTACAGTGTCAGGAACTCAGGTACCTCTTACACCTGCTGCCCTGACAGAAAGTTTTGGATTAAATTCTGGAGAAGACTCTGTTGAACTTTCTGGAGAAGAATTTTCTGATGTACTTCAAAGAATGGGTCACTCAGATGCAAACCCTAGCAAGCTTCTGAAGAAAAATGTATATGTGGAATATAGAATTTTAGCTGATGTTGTGGGAAAAGTCTTGTTGGCCAAACATTTAGCCCATGATACCATCTCCAGGTATCAACTATGTTTGATGGGTGCTATTGTAGATAAGAAGCAATTAAACTGGGGAGAGATTTTCTTTGATCTGATTAAGAAGAAGATAAATAAGAATTTTGTTAACTTTGGAAGGATACTAGGGCTGTTTCTTCAAAACAGATGCCCTGCTCTGCTAGTATCAAATGGGATGCACATCAATGCCTCCAAGAGGCTCTCCTGTGCCCTGTTTGGCAAGTGGGACAGACAAATTGTGAAACCCAGCAGGCCCTCTACAGCTGCAACTTCAGGCACAAGGACTGTTACAGTCTCTTCCCCTCAAGTCTCTGCCCCTGCAGAAGACTTGCCTGCTGCTTCTCCTCCTCCTCCACCTCTTATTTCATCTCTACCAGTTTCCTCTACCATTCAAGTTTCACCACCTCAAATAGAAAAACTATTCCATCCTCTACATCAATACCCTCAACCAGATCTTGACACATCATCTCACATTCCATCCTTCAATCTGATATATGATTCCTTTATGGATGATTCACCTTCATCCCCTCCTGATCTACCCTCTTCATCCACATCTTATCAACAGCTACTACAAGACATCATTGCTTAACCCTCCTTCACACCTTCTATTTCCATTCCACTATCTTCCATTTCAACACTCCCCATATCTCAACCTTCATTTCCACCATCCACCAGTTCTCCACCCACATCTCCAGCTGTTCCACCTAAAGTCTCTACCTCTGCTCAAGTCCCTACTGAGCATGTAGCTCTTCCAGCCTTAGCAGACAGACTTTATAAGCTGATAGCTCCCAGACTATCACTTCTGTTGGAGACCTCCCTGGCTCCACTCCTAAAGTCAGTTGCAGACCTGTCTGCCAGGCTATCTTCTCTCATTCCTCAAGCAATCCCTTCCTCTGGGTGCCTTGATCCAGTCCTGACTGAATCTAGGCAGGGGGAGATGCCTCATGAAGTGGAAAGATTGCCTGCTGCTGCCATTTCCTCAGTTCAAGCTGTTGTTACTTCAACTCAAGCTCCAACCTCAACACCACAAGTTGCTATTTTCTCAATGGATCTCAGATATTTATTATCAGATTTTGATTATATATATTTCAGCTGTCTTCCAGAGCATACTACAGTCCAACCATCTGAAGACCTCTCCAAGGCCATTGTGCCCATTTCAAGCTGTGACACCAGTATTATACATTCGTTTGTAAATTCAGTTTATGCTGCTGCCCCTGCTGCTTCCCCTACTGGTTCTGTTGCTGCTGCCCCTACTGCTATTATTGATGGTTCTGCTACTATTGTTGTGTCTGATAGTTCTGATACTGCTGATGATTTAGTCTCTAAGGATATACATATGGCAGAGGCATGTGATTTTGAGCCTGCTGTCACTGCTGATGTTGCCCCTGCTGATGTTCTTGTATCTGAAACTGTTATCTCTGAATCTGCTGCTGCCCCAGTTACTGCTGTTACTACTGCTGCTGTATCTTCTGAGAGTGTTGCTCCTGAAAGTTTTGTATCTGCTGATGTAATCTCCTCTGCTAGTGCTGCTTCTATTTCTCCTTCTACTTCTGCTGCTACAACTGATGTCACTACTGTTACCTCTGCTCAAACCCAACAACAGATAGACTATCTTAAGAGGATTGATGCACTTTATGATGATCAAAGCTCAGAAAGTGACCAGTTCAGGACTGATTCAGATGACTCCTCAGCCACTATTGCAAGAAAAAGAAAAACAAGAAGCAAAGCTATGAAAAAAGTTCCACCAGCAAAAGTAAAAGATACAAATGACATTCCCTACTATATTCTGCATGACTGCCCTATAACAGAACATTGGATGCAATACTCCAAGAATCAATTAAAGGATATGAAGAAAAAGAGATAGTATGACAAAGGTTCCTCTCAGTTCCATCATCCTCCTCCTCCTCCTCCCTCACCCGGTGCAAGTGCAAGTGGTAGCTCTGCATCTCATCCCTCTGCCAGAAGTCAAACCCCCTATCAGCCTTAAGGAAGATCTCAACATAGGGGAAGCCAATCTAGAGGCTATCAATCAAGGAGAGGAAACTACAGAGGAAACCAATGAGAACTTCAAGTCTATTCAAAAGGTTATTCTACACAGCATCCTTACTGAAGGGAAGGACCAGGTTCATCTGATACTACCTCAGGTCCCTTTCCTTATAAGCTGAAAGAATTAGTCTCCTCCAGAGCTCCTCCAGATAATCCCTCCAATAGGTATGAGCCTCCAGTGCCATATGAGGATCCAGAGAACAATCCAACTTCCTGGACAGCTAGGATGAAAGAGTTAGCTGCTCTGGACCAGATTAAGAAAGCTAGAGAGCAAGGCAAAGACACCTCCAGTATTACTACTCTGTCAGACCAAAGGAAAAAGGAATTGCAAAGATACTCCTCCAGCAAGTTCTTTGATTCTGAAAGCTACATGAAGCTGCACCCTGAAGCTGTAGTACCAAGGCCTAAACAACAAACATCTCTAGGTGCAGCTGATGACAGAAGATCAAAGAAGGAAGCTCTTAATCCAAATAAAGAAATAAAACTTATAAAGTGCAAGGAAAAGCAGTAATTTTGTAAGGTGACAATATTTGTTGTTTTATGATATGTCTGAGATAATATCTATGTTTCTATAATGTTTTGCTGTTATATTGTTGTTCTGTATATTAATAATTTTCCAATTTCTGTAAATAGTAATCCTAACCCAAATAGGGGGAGATTGTTGGAACACCCTATTACTAATTTGGGTCAAGATCACTATGTCTCATAGGAACCTATTTTGACCTCATTGTATAGATCTAAAGGTCAATTAGAATTGAGTCTAAGGGTTAGTAGTTAAGTTTGGAAGCTGCCTCAAGACCAGGTTTTTTAGTTTGGAAACTAAGTCATTTCCTCGAGCTCAGTATGACGAATCGTCGAACTCCAATCGACGATCGTTGAGCTCACTTCGACGAGTCGTCGAACTCCATTCGAAGATCTCTGAGCTCAACTTCATCAAGTCATCGAACTCGATTCGATGATCTTCGAGCTCCGTTCGACGATCTTGACTCCAGTTTGATTCTCTATCTCTGAGCTCAATTTGATGAGAGTTGAGCTCAGATCGACGATCTCTGTTTCTGTCTAAGTCCAAATCTCTGAGCTCAGTTCGACGATAGTTGAGCTCAGATCGACGATCTATGTTTCTATCTAAGTCCAAATCTCTGAGCTCAGCTCGACGATAGTGGAGCTCAGTTTGACATTTTTTTGAAGAGTTCAACGATTTTCAAGATTCAAATTTGGACAGCTGTGGAATTGTTGTCAGCAATTAATTCAGAGATCTTACAGCCGTTTTCATTTATTCTGGAGCAAGTTTCAAGGAATTATCAAGGAATGTTTTTATTGGACTTTCCTCCAGAAGACAAAAGCAATTAAGGAAGTCATTGATGACAGGCCAATGACTATCTTGGACAATGGACAATTTCTATTCAGACAGAAGAAAAAAAAAGATAATTCTTCAACTTCTGTAATATCAATCTAGTAGAGAACTCTGAGAAAAGAAAAGGAAGAGGAATTTTCTCTGCAACAACTCACAACAACAATTACACAGAGAAAGAAAGAGAGTTGCAGACATTCTCTGTCTCAAGAATTCATACAGAACACATCACCAAAGGAGATCAATCATCTGAAATCTTCAGATCTCTTTTTCAAGTGTTCAAGGCCATCATCATTCAAGACTCTAGACACCTCACATTTCAGTTGCTGCTGAAATCATCATTTGCTGGAGATCAATTTTCTGAAGGCCTATCACCCTACTATAAAGCTTCATTTCCTGAACAACTCAAGATCTCAGGGGGAGCTTTGACAACATCACTGAATCCACATAGTCTTCTCACTGTGATTGAGAAAAGAAGACTTTCATCACTCTCTCATCCCCACCTCTATAAAGGGTTTTTCAAACTCCCTTCAAAAGTTTGTGTGTGGTTTTCGAGCACCTTATCAAAAGCTCATTTGTGGCAAGTCACCTGATCAAAAAATCTGGTTTGGTTTTTGAGCACCTTATCAAAAGCTCATTGGTGCCCAGGACACCTGATCAACTCATCCTGTAGTGGATTCGTACCTAGGGTGGTAGAAGAGTGGATGTACCCAGATTGGTTGGGGAACCACTATAGCTCCTTGTGTCTTCTTATTGCTTGTGTTTCTTTTGTTTCTGCTTGTGGCTTGTGATTAGTTTCTTTTGTAGATTGTGATTATTTTGTGGTTAGATTTACTACTTGCTTCCCTGTTCACATTAGAATACAAGTGTCGTCACCTCCTCTCCTTCAATAGACGTAGTAGTATATGGTGATGCTAAGTGTCCTCTCCTGACCTAGTGCTTACTCGACAAGTTTCTACGGGTTCTCCCGATCGTATGGATTTCCTATGGAGGCGCGTATATCCTTTCTACGCTCAAGACTCAAGCCGTAATGTGGCTGATCGATTTTTCTGGAGCATCTAGGTTGAGTGTAGACTGATTCCCTCAAAGGTAATTTTATTACAACATGCTTTACTTCTTGATTCAAGAATATTGTCAGATTCGAACTCGTTTGGGTTTTTCTTGTTCTTATTTCCACTGCGTGCACAAGTGTTGTGCCACCCCCCCCCCCCAAAAAAAAAACCAAACATTGGTATCAGAGCGAGGTTGTCAGCAATTTTCATTGTTTTAGAAGTTGCTAAATCCATGGCGTGTAGAATTGGAGATTTAGAAGTGTTCTAAATTCCAAAATCTAGTCTTGGATCTTCCCAAGAATGAATGTGATTTCTTTGAAGTTTACTCCATAACAGTAACCGTCACTTTGATTGTTTGTGAAAATAAGCATGTATTAGAATTTGAATCTCACATGAATTGACGTGCTTGTCTACTGTGTAAGTGGAGTTGTTGTTGCTCATGTATAGTGCATGTAGGTCTGAAGATTTAGAAATGTTCTTAATGTCCAGACTTACCCCATTTCATCAAGTGTTGATGATTCTTTTACACATCTGGGATGCATTTGGATTATGCTTGTTGAATTTTATTTTTCTTGATGTGCACACTGGTTAAGTGTAAACCATGATTAAAGAGTTAATAAAATATCTAAAATCCCTTAAGTAATATTAAGTATTTGGATGCCTTCCGTTGGATGACACTCTTCCTGCCTCGATCGATGAAGTTTGGGCTTGTGAAAGCAAGGAGCATTAATTTATGTTGGTGAGGGTGCGAGCGAATAATTATGATATCCTACTAAGGACATCTGGTCTAGATTAACTGGGTGACCTCAAAGGTTGAGTGCTCAGAGGCATAGGGTTAGCATGCATCATATGATGGATGCATATAAAGAGTTATTCACCATCCATACAAGAGTTGCACAGTGATGTAATTTCCAAATGTTGAATACCTAAATAGTTGCATTGTTAGAGAAAAGCCAAAGCTGACTCATAGTGTTAGTGAAATATGGATCTTTTCCACTAAAGGGTTACTCGCCAAACTCTTCGAATTAATATCGTGAGTTATCAGTGTTGGAACACCCTATTACTGATTTGTGCAAGGATCACTATGTCTTTTAGGAAATATGTTTTGACCTCCTTGTATAGATCTAAAGGTCAATTAGAATTGAGTCTAAGAGTTAGTATTTAGGTTTGAAAGTTGCCCTCAAGACCAGAGATTTCAGTTCAGGTGACTAAGTCATTTCATCGAGCTCAGTACGATGAATCGTCGATCTCCGTTCGACGATCGCTGAGCTCACTTCGACGAATCGTCGAACTCCATTCGACGATCTCTGAGCTCAACTTCAACAAGTCATCGAACTCAATTCGATGATCTTCGAGCTCAGATCGATGTTCTTGTCTCCAGTTTGTTTCTCTATCTCTGAGCTCAGTTCGATGATAGTTGAGCTCAGATCGACGATCTCTGTTTCAGTCTAAGTCCAGTCTCTGAGCTCAGTTCAACGATAGTGGAGCTCAGTTTGACGTTTTTCTGGTGAGATCGATATTTTTCAAGATTCAAATTCAGACAGTTGTGGAATTATTCTCAGCATTTATTTCAAGGATCTTGTAGCCGTTTTCAATTAATCTGGAGTACGTTTCAAGGGATTTTCAAAGGAATGTTTTTATTGGACTTTCCTCCAGAAGACAAATGCAGTTAAGGAAGTCATTTATGATAGGCTAACGACTATCTTGGACAGAGAAATATTCTATTCAGATCTAAGGAATAAAAGATCAGTTTTTTCATTCTTCTCTAACACACATATTCTGCAACAACAACAATCACAACAACAGAAAGAGAAAGAGTTGCAGATATTCACAGTCTTAGAATTCATACAAGAACACCATCACAAAAGGAGATCAACATACTGAAATTTTCAGATCCCTTTTGATTCCACTGTTCAAAGGCCATCATCATTCAAGACTCCAGACACCACACATTTTAGTTGTTGCTGAAATCATCTTTTGTTGGAGATCAAATTTTCTGAAGGCCTATCACCCTACTACAAAGCTTCACTTCCTGAACAACTCAAGATCTCAGGGGGAGCATTGACAATATCCACTATCTTCTCTCTGATTGTTGATAGAGAAGATCATCTCATCCCACTCTCTCTTTCTCTCTACTGTAAAGGGTTTATCAAACTCCCTTCAAAAGTTTGTGCTGGTTTCTGAGACCTTATCAAAACTCAGTGGTGGCAAGACACCTGATCAAAAAATCTGGTTTGGTTTTTGAGCACCTTATCAAAAGCTCATTGGTGCCCATGAAACCTGATCAACTCATCCAGTAGTGGATTCCTACCTAGGGTGGTAGAAGAGTGGATGTACCCAGATTGATTGGGGAACCACTATAGCTTCTTGTGTCTTCTGGTTGCTTACTTTCTTTTTGTTTTCTGTTTGTGGTTTGTGATTGCTTTTTGATTAAATAGTTGCTGTAGTTCATTTGCTTCCATGTTCACTTAGGAATACAATAACTGTTGTAAAAAGTTTTTAGCAAGCACCATACTCTATTCACCCCCCGCCCCCTCTAGAGTATATCAGATCTAACTTGCACTTTCAATTGGTATCAAAGCGAGGTTGGTTAAAAATACCACATCTTCCAGGTTGGTTAAAAATACTACATTTCAGTGGTTGCACAGGCTAACACCTGAACCCAAAGATCCCTCCAGTTAGATCTGCTTGTTGTAAGTTTGTTATTATGATCATTTCTTCACAAAACATGGCCCAAAACAAAGATTATGCTAGCACCAGACCTCCAGTGTGCAATCTATCTAAGTTTGCACTTTGAAAGGCAAGGATTAGACTGTACATGGACTCTATTGATGAGGACGTTTCCAATTCTGTTTTGACAGTGTGTCCAAGACCTCCAGAGAATGCAAGTACAAGTGCTGTTCCACCTCCTTCAGGAACAGATGCAGAAATAAAGAAATGGAAATTGGCTGATGTAAAATCTATGAACATTCTAGCCCAGACTATGTCTGATGAGATATTCAAAAAGGTAGCTGAATGCAACTCAGCAAAGGACATCTGGGAAAAACTATCTGAGATAGTCTCAAGATCTGCTGATGAGAGAAAAGACAGAAGATCTCACCTCATAACCCAATATGAGAATTTCAAGAAAGGAGAAGTTTAGTCAGTAGCAGACATGTATAATAGACTCAGTCTCATAGTCAATGAGCTGAAAATTTTGGATGAGGAGATCTCATTGAATGAGCTAAATGAGAAAATCCTAATGTGCTTCCCAAGCACTTGGTACTCAAGGATCTGGCCAATCAAGAATGCTAAAAGCCTGAATGAGATCGCAACTGAAGCTCCCTTGGGCAAGCTCAAGTCTTATGAGTTGCTCATCAAGAATAGAGAAGAAGAGCAGAAGGCTGCATCACTAGCTACAAGAAAAGAAAAATCAATAGCTTTCAAAGCCATTGAAGATCAGCCTGAAGACAAGGTTACAGGAAATGAAGAGCTGCTAAGCCTACTGGCCAAAAGATTTTACAAAATGGCCAGAAAGGACTTCAGGAAAAGATCACATAGAGAGCATGACAAGCCAAGGTATGATAAATCAAATAACAAAGAGATTATCTGTTTTGGTTGCAGGAAATCAGGCCACATTGTACATGACTGTCCAGAAAATAAAAACAAGGACAAAAAGGACAAGAAAGAAAGAAGAAAAGACAAGGACTTCAAGAAGAATATCAATGACAAAACCTCCTCCAGAAAGAACAAACATACAAGGAAGGGATTTGTTGCTGAAACTTGGTGTGAGACAGAAGAAGAATCTGAAGCTTCATCCAGCTCAAGTGATGATGAGGATGATGCTGAAGAAAAAGAATTCTGCATGATGGCTATCAATGCCTCACAACACAATTCTGATGCAGAAGAATCAGAGTCTGAATCAGAGACTCAATCTGAAGAGGACCAGGTAATAAGTTCTTTTGATTTTAATTCTGAGGACTTTAAGTGTGAATTTAAAGCACTATGTTTAGATTTATTAAAATCTGAGAAGGAAATCATTTCTCTCAGAAATCAATTATCTGAATACAGTACTTTAAAATCAGAAAACCTCAAACTCTCTGAGGAGTTGGAGTGTTGTAGGGAGCAGATAGCTTCACTAAAAAGTGAGCTATCAGAGGCCAAAAAGCTTGAAGAATCCCTCAATGGGAGAATTATCAAGCTAATGGACATCACAAGCACAGTGAACTCAAGATTCAATAGTACACTGGGCTTGGGTGCTTCATCCAGCCAACCTATAGTACTAACAACCCCAATTAAGTTTATCTCTGATAAAGGTAAGAGAGTTGTAGAGGTAGCTAGGAAGGATTCTGACTTACCCAAGAAAACACGAGTTCAACAGAATTCGTCGAACGGAGCTAGACGATCATCAAATGCAGATCAACGATCTCAGGCTAAATCGTCGAACTCAGTCGACGATCTCTAAACCTTGAACTCTGCCACAGTCGATCTTCGAACAGAGCTTGATGATCTGACCCAAGGTCATCGAACTCAGCTCAACGATCATCGTGCAGAGATCAGAGCTTTGAAAACTTCTTCAAAGGTAAATCAAATTCCAAACCTAGGGGTCCTTCATCCCAAAGATTTAACCCTTATACTGAATGGATAATACCTCCAAGGTGATATCATCCTGAAGGTTATAAGAGTCAACTAGAGATGTCTTTTATTTCTGAATTCAAAGGTTATCAACCTAGGCCCAAGGTAAACTGGGTCAAAAACAAGTAAATTGTTTTATGTGCAGGTGAAGACCTATCCAACATCAAACCAACAATGGTATCTGGATAGTGGGTGCTCAAATCACATGACAGGAAACAAGGACAACTTCACATCCTTCAAAGCCAAGCTTGGACCCAATGTAATATTTGGTGATTCAAACTTTGGACTAACAAAAGGATATGGTGCAGTTCAGATTGGCACAGTCACATTCAAGAAAGTAGCCTATGTGGAAGGACTGAAGCATAACTTGATCAGTATCAGTCAACTATGTGATGAAGGCTCCAAGTGACTTTCAGCAAATCCTTATGCAAGATCAAATCAGAGGACAACACAACTGTGTTGACAGGTAAAAGAAAAGGTAACATCTATTTAGTAGACTTTCTTTCAACTAAAGTAGATATTTGCATGTTTAACTCTATTAGTAGACCTAATGTATTATGACATAAGGGACTAGGGTATATAAACCTTAGAACCATTGCTAGGCTATCCAAGGACAACTTTGTTAGAGGACTACCTTCTGGCCCCTACAAGAAGGAAGGACTCTACAGGGCTTGTCAATTAGGCAAGCAAACCAAAAATAGTTTCAAGTCACTTAATAAGAGTGATTCACCTAGGATTTTTTATCTGTTACACATGGATCTTTTTGGACCCATTACAGTACAAAGCTTAGGAGGGAAATCTTATACTTTAGTGGTTGTAGATGACTTCTCTAGATTCACATGAGTGTTCTTTCTGAGGAAGAAGTCTGATAACTTTAAGTATTTGACAGAGTTTCTCAAATGCATACAAAGTGAGTTCAATACTCACATTGCCATGATTAGAAGTGATCATGGGATAGAGTTTGATTCTCTTCTTATGCAAGAGTTCTGTCAGAGTGAAGGGATCAGGCACACTTTCTCAGCTCCTAGAACTCCTCAACAAAATGGGGTAGCTGAAATGAAAAAAGAACCCTTATTGAATTTGCCACTACATTGTTGTCAGAATCTCACCTTCCTCTATCCTTTTGGGCAGAGGCAGTGAACACCTCCAACTATGTGTTGAATAGAAGTTTAATACATAAACTGAAGGGCAAGACTCCCTATGAATTACTCAAAGGGAAGAAACCTAAAGTAGATTACTTTAAAATTTTTGTTGTATTTGTTATATTCATAATAATGACAAGAAATACTTAGCAAAATTTCAAGCTAAAGCAGATGAAGGAGTGTTTCTGGGATACTCCATGATCAGTAAAGCTTATAGGGTATATAATAAATCAACTCTTAAAATTGAAGAATCTGTTCATATATCTTTTGATGAATCTAACATGTATTTCAAGGAGAAGAATACTTCTACCATTGAACCTTTGCAGGTACACTCTCTTGCTGAAGACTTGGACAGGTTACAAATTATTCAAAAAGAGGAAAGCAGTGAAGATGAAGAAGACATTCAACATCTTGAAGAGAAACTTCTTGAAGAGCCAGTTGTTGTACCACTAGAGGAAACAACAACACAGGTTGGTGAACAATCAACATCTCCTGTTGATTTAGTAACATCAAGAGACCATCCAATCTCCCAAGTGATTGGAGACATCTCAGCTGGTGTGCAAACTAGAAATCAGGTCAACCAAAACCTGATGCACACTTGCTTCCTTTCTCAAATTAAACCTCAATCCATTCAAGATGCAGAGCAAGATCCACACTGGATCATTGCAATGCAAGAAGAGTTGCATCAATTTGAAAGGAACAAAGTTTGGGAACTAATACCAAGGCCAAAGGATCAATCAATTGTTGGAACAAAGTGGGTGTTCAGAAATAAGTTTGATGATCAAGGAGTCATTGTAAGGAATAAGGCAAGGCTAGTTGCTCAAGGGTACTCTCAAGAAGAAGGGATAGATTATGACCAGACCTTTGCACCAGTTGTAAGGTTAGAGGCCATAAGAATCTTCTTAGCATATGCAGCACACAAAGGATTCAAAATATACCAGATGGATGTAAATAGTGCCTTTCTCAATGGAGATATCAAAGAAGAAGTATATGTCAGACAACCCCCATGTTTTATCTCTTCAACTCATCCTGATTATGTTTTCAAATTACACAAAGCATTGTATGGTCTAAAGCAAGCTCCTAAAGCATGCTATGAGACCTTAGCATGCTTTCTTCTGAAAAATGAGTTTATAAGGAGTGGAGAAGACCAAACTCTTTTTATTAGAACCCATAAGTCCCATACCCTACTAGTACAAATCTATGTAGATGATATTATATTTGCTTCTACTAATTCAAATTTGTGCAGAAGGTTTTCCAACCTAATGCATTCCAAATTTGAAATGAGTAGCATGAGTGAGCTATCCTTCTTTCTAAGATTGTAAATCAAATAACATGATGAAGGCATATTTATTTCTCAAATCAAGTATGCAAAAGAACTGGTTAAGAAATTTGGTATGTCTGAAGCATCATGTATGAAAACACCTATGCCTACCAATGATGTATTAGATACTGATGAACATGGGAAACCTGTTGATCAGACAACATATAGAGCAATGATTGGCTCTTTATTGTACCTTACAGCTAGTAGACCTGACATAATGTTTGCTACATGCATATGTGCTAGATTCCAAGTAAGCCCTAGAGAGTCACACCTAACCTTAGTAAAAAGGATTCTTAGGTATGTAAAAAGTTGTCCAAATCTAGGTCTCTGGTATCCAAAAGATTCAGCATTTGACTTAACTGGATTTTCAGATGTTGATTATGCTGGATCCAGAATAGATAGGAAAAGCACCAGTGGAACTTGTCAGTTTCTTGGTGACAGACTTGTCTCCTGGTTTTGCAAGAAACAAACATCTGTGTCAACTTCAACTGCTGAAACTGAGTATATGGTTGCAGGTAGTTGTTGTTCACAAATCTTGTGGATTCAAAATCAACTCCTAGACTATGGCTACAACTTAGAAAAGTCTAAAATATTTTGTGATAATACCAGTGCTATTTATATAGCACAAATCCAGTCCTCCATAGGAGGATAAAACACATAGAAAATAGGCATCACTTTCTAAGGGATAATGTTGAGAAAAATAAAATTGAACTTCAATATATCCCAACTGATTTGCAAAGGGAAGATATTTTCACCAAACCCTTGGATGAAAAGAAACATACATTCTTCCTGAATCAGTTAGGAATGTTAGATTGAGGAAGTCTAAAATAAGATCCAAGATTTTCAAAAATCTAAAAATGGCCAAGACTAGGCAAATCAAAGTGTTTTTTCTAGTGTATAGAGTGTTTCCGGTCTCTGAACTGCGCTCGATGATTTTCCCCCAAATTGTCGAACGGAGATCGATGACTTCCTAAATCGTCGACCAGAGTTCAGCGCTTCTCAGATAGTGCTAAACTATATTTCTTCAGGTCAGCGATCTTCGTGCGGAGCTCGACGATTTCGTTTTCTGAACTATCATCGGACGGAGCTCGACGCTCTCTAATATCGTCGAACGGAGATCGACGCTATTGATGACCCTTTAGTTTCCTTTAGAAGCCCAGATCGTCGAACAGAGTTCAACGATCTTTCCTTTTCTGCGTCGAACCCTAATATAAAACTCATTTTTTCGGCCGTCATTCTCCCTTTGCGCTTTCATACTTTCTGCAAATTTTCTCTTTCCCTCCAAACTTCTCTACACTTGGTTGTTTGTTTGTTCATTTTTGCAGGAATCAATGGCAGTCTCAGTCGCCATCTTGGTCGCAATGAAAATTGACGCTGGATTTGATATCGGCATGGATTCTTTCAACAACAGTGATAAAATCTTCAAGGAGATTCTGGAACTTTTCAAAGAACAACAACTAGTTACCATCATGACCACAAGGATCAAATTAGCTGCAGATGAGATAAAGGAATGGATGTACACTGCCCATAACCTGGATCAGAATACAGTGGTTGGAACAATCTCAGGAACCCAGGTATCTCTAACACCAGCTGCCCTGACAAGGGTTTTTCAATTGAAATCTGGAGAAGATTCTGCTGAGCTTTCTGGAGAGAAATTTTCTAATATGCTTGAAAGTATGGGTCATTCAGAAGCAAACCCTAGCAAATTGCTGAAGAAAAATCTGTCTGTTGAGTACAGATTTCTAGCTGATGTTGTTGGCAAAGTATTGTTGGCCAAACACTTAGCCCATGATACCATATCAAGGTATCAGCTCTGTCTGATGGGTGCCCTAGTGGACAAGAAACAAATGAACTGGGGAGAAATTTTCTTTGATTTGATTAAGAAAAAGATTAACAAGAACTTTGTTAATTTTGGAAGAATTTTAGGGTTGTTCCTTCACCACAGATGCCCTGCACTGCTTGTTTCCAGTGGAATGCACATCAATACCTCCAAGAGGCTCACCTGTGCCCTATTTGGAAAATGGGACAGGCAGATTGTCAAGCCCAGCTGGCCCTCTGCAATTTCTACTTCAGGCACAAGGACTGCTCCAGTCACTTCCCCTCAGTTTTCTACCCCTGTAGAAGACTTGCCTGCTTCATCTCCTCCTCCTCCACCTCTTGTTTCATCTACCCCTGTCACATCCACCATCGCAATTTCCACCCCATCTCCAACTTCAATTCCTTCTCCACCTCCACCACTCACTGAAGAAATCTTTCATCCTCTACATCACTACCCACACCTAGATATTGATTCATCCTCTCATATTCCATCTTTCACTCTTATAGATGATTCCTATATGGATGATTCTCCCTCATACCCTCCTGAGCCACCATCATCATCCACCTCTTATCAACAACTACTTCAAGACATAATTGCTCAAACATCCTTCACCCCATCCATTTCCATTCCAATCTCTTCCATCTCCACAATTCCAATTTCCCAACCATCATTCCCTCAATCCACAGGTTCTCCTACAACATCTCCTGCTGCTCCACCCTTCATTTCTACATCATCCATCCCTACCTCTGCTCAAGTCCCTCTTGAGCAAGTAGATCTTCCAGCCCTTGCAGACAGGTTCTATGAGCTGATAGCTCCAAGGCTATCCCTCTTACTAGAGACCTCTTTGGCTCCACTTCTAAAAACAGTTCAGGAGCTGTCTATCCGGCTTTCTTCCATTCTTCCTTCTCAGGCAATCTCTTCTTATGGGTGCCTTGATCCAGTTGCCACTGAATTTAGGCAGGGGGAGATGCCTCATGAAGTTGAAAGATTGCCTGTTGTTGTATCCTCAGTCCAAGCTCCAGTAGCTTTTGTTGTATTCCTCACAGTGGACCTCAAGTCACTGTTATCAATTTTTGATTCTGTATACTTCAACTGCCTGCCAGTCCAGCAATCTGAAGATCTGACTAAGGCCATTGTGCCTATTTCCAGATGTGGCCCCAGCTTAATAAGCTCTTATATAAACTCCCTCTCTACTGCTGCTCCTTCTATTTCTGTTGCTCTTACTGCTGCTTCTCCTACTATTAATGTTGATATCTCTGTTAGTTCTGTTACTGCTATTTTAGTATATGAAGATATGCATATGACAGAGGTATTTGATTTTGAGCCTGCTGTTACTGCTGATGTTGTTACTATTGCTGAAAGTTTTGTATCTGAATCTGCTGATGTAATTTCTTCTGCCAGTATTGCTTCCACCCCTCTTCCTGCTGTTGCTGCTGCTACTGTTGTTATCTCTGCTGTTTCTTCTGCTCAGTCTCAACAACAGATAGATTATCTCAAAAGGATTGATGCAGTGTATGATAATCCTCCAAGCTCAGACAGTGATCAGTTTAGGACTGACTCAGATGATTCCTCAGCTACAATTGAAAGGAAAAGGAAATCCAGAAGCAAATCTATGAAGGGAGTTCTTCCAGAAAAAGTGAAAGATACAAATGACATTCCATATTATATACTGCATAGTTACCCTATCACAGAACCCTGGATGCAGTACTCCAAAAATCAACTGAAAGCTATGAAGAAGAAGAGAAAGTATGACAAAGGATCTTCCCAATTCAATCCTCCTCCTCCTCCTCCCTCACCTGATGCAGGTGCAGGTGGTAGTTCTGCTTTCCAATCTTCTGCCAGAAGCCAAACTTCATATCAACCTCAAGGTAGATCCCAGTACAGAGGTAGTCAATCTAGAGGTTACCAGTCCAGAAGAGGACATTACGGAGGAAATCAAAGAGAATTTCAAGTGTACTCTAAAGGATATTCCAGACAACTTCCTTATCGAAGGGAATGACAAGGTCCATCTGACATAACTTTTGGTCCCTTTCCTTATAAGCTGAAAGATTTAGTCTCTTCCAGAGCTCCTCCAGATAATCCTTCAAATAGATATGAGCCTCCTGTTCCATTTGAGGACCCAGAAAATAATCACACCTCATGGACATCTAGGATAAAAGAATTGGCTGCTCTAGATCAAATCAAGAAAGCTAGAGAACAAGGAAAAGATACATCCAGTATCACTACTTTATCAGATCAAAGGAAGAAGGAACTTGAAAGATACTCATCCAGCAAATTCTTTGATTCAGAAAGATACATGAAGCTGCATCCAGAAGCTGTAGTGCCCAGGCCAAAGCAACAAACCTCTCTAGGTGTAGCTGATGATAGAAGATCTAAGAAGGAAGCTCTCAATCCCAACAGAGAAATAGTTCTTATAAAGAGCAAGGAAAAAGAATGATTCTATAAGATGACAGTATATTTTGTTTTCTGAACTATCTGAGATAATGTCTGTGTTTCTGCTATGTCTTGTTTGTTATATCTCTGCTTTGTATGTTTTTATTTTTCCAATATCTGTAAATAGTAATCCTAACCCAAATAGGGGGAGATTGTTGGAACACCCTATTACTGATTTGGGCAAGGATCACTATGTCTTTTAGGAAATATGTTTTGACCTCCTTGTATAGATCTAAAGGTCAATTAGAATTGAGTCTAAGGGTTAGTATTTATGTTTGAAAGCTGCCCTCAAGACTAGAGATTTCAGTTCAGGAGACTAAGTCATTTCGTCGAGCTCAGTACGACGAATCATCGAACTCCATTCGATGATCGCTGAGCTCACTTCGACGAATCGTCGAACTCCATTCGACGATCTCTGAGCTCAACTTCAACAAGTCGTCGAACTCCATTCAATGATCTTCGAGCTCAGATCGATGTTCTTGTCTCCAGTTTGTTTCTCTATCTCTGAGCTCAGTTCGACGATAATTGAGCTCAGATCGACGATCTCTGTTTCAGTCTAAGTCCAGTCTCTGAGCTCAGTTCAACGATAGTGGAGCTCAGTTCGACGTTTTTCTGGTGAGATCAATGTTTTTCAAGATTCAAATTCAGACAGTTGTGGAATTATTCTCAGAATTTATTTCAAGGATCTTGTAGCCGTTTTCAATTAATCTGGAGCAAGTTTCAAGGGATTTTCAAAGTAATGTTTTTATTGGACTTTCCTCCAGAAGATAAATGCAGTTAAGGAAGTCATTTATGACAGGCTAACGACTATCTTGTACAGAGAAATATTCTATTCAGATCTAAGTAATAAAGGATCAGTTTTTTCATTCTTCTCTGACACACATATTCTGCAACAACAACAATCACAAAAACAGAAAGAGAAAGAGTTGCAGATATTCACAGTCTTAGAATTCATACAAGAACACCATCACAAAAGGAGATCAACATACTTAAATTTTCAGATCCCTTTTGATTCCAGTGTTCAAAGGCCATGATCATTCAAGACTCCAGACACCACACATTTCAGTTGTTGCTGAAATCATCTTTTGCTGGAGATCAAATTTTCTGAAGGCCTATCACCCTACTGCAAAGCTTCACTTCCTGAACAACTCAAGATATCAGGGGGAGCTTTGACAACATCCACTATCTTCTCTCTATTTGTTGACAGAGAAGATCATCTCATCCCTCTCTCTCTTTCTCTTTGCTGTAAAGGGTTTATCAAACTCCGTTCAAAATTTTGTGCTGGTTTCTGAGACCTTGTCAAAACTCAGTGGTGGCAAGACACCTGATCAAAAAATCTGATTTGGTTTTTGAGCACCTTATCAAAAGCTCATTGGTGCCCAGGATACCTGATCAACTCATCCTGTAGTGGATTCCTACCTACGGTGGTAGAAGAGTGGATGTACCCAGAATGATTGGGGTACCACTATAGATCCTTATGTCTTCTGGTTGCTTACTTTCTTTTTGTTTTCTGGCTGTGGTTTGTGATTGCTTTTTGATTAAATAGTTGCTGTAGTTCATTTGCTTCTCTGTTCACTTAGGAATACAACAACTATTATAAAACATTTTTAGCAAGCACCATACTCTATTCACCCCCCCTCTAGAGTATATCAGATCTAACTTGCACTTTCAATCAGTTTGATAAAAATAGTGGGAGTTATTTAGATTGAATTCCTAATCGAAAGAAAATTATATTATGAAATGTAGTACTAATTTGCTTTGCTTGTAATCTTGTAGAATTTCCATGGCAAGTGGTTCACACTCCACCCTAAAGAGCGCAAGCTCTATGTTTTAGAAGAGGAATCCCTTGATGCGCCTTCCGGGAATGCACCCCGTGCTGATAAAGATGCTTATAAGAAGTATCTCGATGATTCCTTAGACGTTGAATGTCTCATGTTAGCTAACATGAACTATGAGCTTCAGAAGCAATATAAGAACATGGGTTGCAGGGACATTGACCAGCATCTCAAGAAAATGTTTCTAAGGTAACCTCATCAAGAGAGATTCGACGTCACTACGGCATTGTTCCAGTGTAAGATTGGAGCTCGGGACCTAGTAAGGACTCGCGTACTCAAGGTGATTTTGTATATCTAGAACCTTGAAAGACTAGGGTTCCCTCTAGGCCAAGAGTTGGCTACATTCCCGATTCTACAATTGTTGCAGGACAGTTATGAGCAGTTCGTCTTGAACTATAATATGAATGAAATAGATAAGATACTGCACGAGCTCCTAGGTATGTTGCGAACTGTCGAGATAAACATGAAGAAGGCAAAGCATGCTAACCCCATATTGATGGTGCATAAAGGCAAGGCCAATGCCAAGGGCTTCAAGAAGACGAAGGTGGGACATAAGTCTGGACTGAAGCCCAAGTCTTTAGCCCTAAAAAAGAAAGGCTTGATGAAAGAGGGAAAGTTCCACCACTGTGGCAAGGATGGACACTAGGGGAGGAACTGTCCTTCTTATGTGGAGTGTCTACAAAAGCTTAGGGGTGGTATAACTTCCGCTTCGGGTATTTATGTTATAGAGATAAACTTTTCTACTCCTTCATCCTGGGTATTGGATACCGGATATGGTTCTTACATTTGTATAAATGTGCAGGAACTGGGAAGGAGAAGAATGCTGAGTAAAGGAGAGGTGTACCTACGCGTTTGAAATGGAGCAAGAGTTGTTACTATTGTCATGGGTGTTTATCATTTTGATTTTCCCAGTGGGCTTGTAATAGAACTAGAAAATTAATATTTTGTTCCTTCCATAACTACAAACATTATATACATTTCATGTTTGTACATGGTGGGTTTTTCTTTTATTATTAAAAACAATTGTTGTTCATTATTTAATAATGACGTTTGTCATGGTGTAGCCCAAATGTCTAATGGTCTGTATGTTTTGAACTTAGACCATACGATCTTTAATATTAAAAATACTAAAAGACTAAGAACAAATGACTCGAACCCTACGTACCTTTGCAATGTCGTTTGGGCCATATAAATGAGAAACATATCTCCAAGCTCCATAAAGATGGGCTGTCAGACTCATTTGATTATGAATCAGTTGAGAGATGCAAATCTTGTTTGTTAGGCAAGATGACTAAAGTACCTTTCACTGGCTTCAATGAGAGGGTTGATGATCTCTTGGGTATAGTATATTGTGATGTATGTGGACCCATGAGCTCTATGGCTAGAGGTGGGTCTTTCTACTTTATTACGTTTACTAATGATTTCAATAGATACAGATATGTGTATCTTATGAAATGCAAATCTGAAACCTTTGAAAAGTTCAAAATGTTTAAAAATGAAGTAGAAAACCAGCTGGGTAAGAAGGTTAAAGCACTCTGATCTTATCGAGGTGGTGAATACATAAGTCATGAGTTCCGTGATCATTTCATAGATTGTGGTATTGCACCACAGCTCACTCCACCTAGAACACCACATCATAATAGTGTGTATGAGAGCAGGAATCGTACTTTATTAGACATGATATGGTCGATGATGAGTCATGCAGATCTGCCTGTTTCCTTTTGGGGCTTTGCTCTAGATATAGGTACTTTAATATTAAATCATGCCCCAGCGAAAGCGGTTCTAAAGACACCATATGAGATATAGACTGGGAAGCATCCAAGTATGTCATTCATTAAGGTTTGGGGCTGTGAGACATACATGAGGTGTCAAATGCCTGATAAGCTGGAACCCAAATCAGATAAGTGTTATCTTGTGGGGGTATCCTAGGGAAACAAAAGGGTACTTCTTCTACCTACCTTCGAGGGCAAAGTGTTTGTCGCAAGGACTGGTGTCTTTCTTGAGAAAGAGTTCTTAAGTAGGACGGCCAGGGTAGAACTTGAAGAAGTTCAGGAACCACAAACTGTGAATGAACCGGAATTACAACCTGAGTCAGGACTACAAGTAGTTGTGGTTGGAGAACTTTCTCCATAAACAAAAGTTCTATGTAGATCTGGTAGACCAATGTTTGAGCCTGAGAGATTTGTATTTCTCGTGTCTCAAATCGGTAATGTGTTGCTTATGGATCATAGTGATGAGCCTACAACCTCCCATGAGGCTATGAGTAGACCGAACTGTGAGAAGTGGCTAGAGGCCATAAAATCTGAGATGGACTCCATGTATGAAAACCAAGTATGGACTTTAGTGGAACCACCTGAAGGGTAAGACCCATAGGGTGCAAGTGGGTCTTCAAGAAGAAGACCGACATGGATGGGAATGTACAGACATTCAAATGGCGACTTGTGGCTAAAGGTTTCAAGCAAATTCATGGTGTTGACTATGATGAGACTTTTTTCCCCAGTTGCCATGGTTAAGTCTATCAGAATTCTGCTTGCTATTGCTGCATATTATGACTACGAGATCTGACAGATGGATGTCAAAATAGCTTTCCTAAATGGAAACCTCCTTAAGGAAGTGTATACGATGCAACCTGAGGGTTTTGTATCTCCAAGTGAAGCCGCTAAAATATGCAAGTTGCAAAGATCCATTTAGGATTGAAACAAACTTCTCGAAGTTGGATTCTTCATTTTGATGAAAAGATCAAAGAGTTTGGTTTTATCAAGAAAGAGGATGAACCTTGTGTTTATAAGAGGATTAATGGGAGCATTAAAGTCTTCCTGATATTGTATGTAGATGATATAGTGTTAATCGGGAATGAAAATCGACCCTGCAAGTTATTAAGAACAACCTAGGGGACTGCTTTTCGATTAAGGACTTAGGGGAAAAGACTTATATACATGGTATTAAAATCTATAGAGATAGATCAAAGAAGTTGATGGGTTTGACCCAAAGTACGTACATTGATAAGGTGTTGAAACAGTTCAGCATGCTTGAGTCCAAGAAAGGATTCTTGCCCATTGATGGTTAAAACTCCAAAATTATTTACGGTCACGCGGCGACCCGGTGGTTTTATTTGAGAAAAAGGCGAAGTGATTTTATTTAAGAAAACGGGGCGCGCGTATTTATTTATTTGGATATAAAACGGTTTAGATCGAGTTTTAACGAAAGGAGGCAAGTGCACCTATCGTGAGTAGTACAGGATATTCCGGGTGGAATATCGAGGTCGTATTGTTCTCGGGTCCGGTTCGATTATTTCTACTCTTCCCTGAAGGGGACTATTATTTTACCGATAATTATCTTGTCGGGATATTTATATATAATAAAATGCAGAAAATGACAGAAAGAAAATGAAAGCAATAAAAAGAAAGCTTGAAGGTGGTGCCGATGAAGAGCTTAGCTCGATGGCACCGAAAAAACAATTGAACTAAAATAGACTTTAAATAAAAAGAGCTCCTAAATTTCTAATTAATTAAGGCGGAGACTTGGCCGTGGAGGTTCCACTAAAATGAGCTCACCTAGCTATAGGGCTATCGCTCACCTGAACGCTAAGACTATTCGATCGGGCTCTCGTCCGACGAAGGATTCCTCTTAACGCCCACATTACGCTAATAACCCCGCTATTGGGTGGGGAATCCAATCCGGTAGAGTTGGCGTGCCTCCTCTCTCGAGGGTTAGTGCGGAACTCTCTTTGCCAAGGGGTGATCTGTCCATACGCAAGGCCTCTTGGCGAGCGTATGGAAAACGGAAATAGGGCCCACACATCGATATGTGGTCCTACGCGTCGTTAACCCCGGGCAAACCTTAAGTACTTTTAATCAATTAGAAAGATTAGACCTTTAGTTATTTTAAGCTATTTTATCTGTCCCAATGCTCTTCGATGCCGAGGGCTAAGAACGATTAGCCACTCATCGGAATGGGGACGGCTTGCCGAAAAAGCAGAAAAGAAAGCAATAAAGGAAAGCAGTAAATGAAAGCGATAAAATAAAGCAGTAAAGGAAAGCTGAAAATTGCAAGTCCTACTCAAACGAGTAGGACTGAAGAAAGCAGTAAATTGTGAGTCCCGGCGCAAATGCGTGGACGGGAGAAAGAAAGCGTGTCCTACTCAAACGAGTAGGACTAAATAAATGCAACTCACGCACACGCTCTCTCGACATAAATGAAAACGCACACACACAAATCCTACTCAAATGAGTAGGGAAAATAAAGACCTGCCATTTAACTCGAATGAGTAGACGGAAATAAAGAAAATTACAAACTCACGCACTCTACAGAAAGTAAAATAAGCAAGCGCCATTTAACTCTTAACGAGTAGGCGGAAATAAATGCGCATACATGAGCGAAAAAAATAACAAAACCTAAGTTGACGAAAAATTAAAACAACTGCATTTCTACCGCTAGAATGCGGTAGAAATGCATAAAAAGCTGAAATAAAAATTAAACGGGAAGAAAGGTTTGCAAATAAACTCAAAAATGCAAGTGATCGAAAAATTAAAACGAATACATTTCTACCGCTAGAATGCGGTAGAAATGCATAAAAAGAGAACGAAAAAATTAAAAGAGGAAAAAGTTTTTGATGAAAATCAAAGTGCATGAAAAATTAAAACGACTATATTTTCATTCTTATAATTTTATAAAAATGCTAGAAAAGTGATAATAAAGTTAAAAGGAGTAAAAAGTTTTACGGATAAAAACGAACGAAACTAGCGAAAAGGAGAAAAAATCACTTTTAAAACGTTTTTATAAACTCATAAGGATGAACATTATATGAACGGAAAAGCTAAACTATGAAGATTATGAAAGCAATTAAACTAATTTAAACTCATACACACACACACACATATAAAGAAGAACGAAAAAAAAAAGTTAAAACAAGGAAGAAATAAGATTGTATAAGAGAGGGGCACATGGATGCATTCCAAAACCATGAAATGGGAAAAAATCTACATTTTTATTAAGTCTAAAAACGATTACAAAGCTAGTACAAAAATAAAAGAGCGAGAGAAAGAGAAAACCACATTCCATAGGTTGGAAATCCATCTACGCAGCACCTCCCCTTACAAAATGGAGCCCAAAAGGGGAACAGAAATCCAAAGCAGAACCTTTGAATTTATAGAAAAAATTTACATGGGTCACGCCCTTGGTCACGGGCGTGACAGGGGGCGTGACAGTACTATTTGGAAGGTGGCCGGCGATTTGACGGGAAAGTGGACTTCGGGCTAGACACGTGTCGGTCTCGCAGTGGTCACGCCCCAGGTCACAGGCGTGACTCTGGGCATGTCAAGCAGGTGGATCTGGGCGCGGTGCGCGCCGAAAGTCTTCGGGCAGGTCTTGTCGGCCAGGTGCAGTGGTCACGCCCCAGGTCACGGGCGTGACGCTGGGCGTGTCAGCTGGTGTCGACACTCGACGAATGTCGAGCGGAAAGTGTCGAGTTGAAAATCGTCGAGCGGAAAGAGGTGTCACGCCCTAGGTCACGGGCGTGACTCTAGGCGTGACTGTTGGTGTCGACACTCGACGATCGTCGAGAGGAATTCGTCGAGTGGAGTGAACACGGGCTTGGGTCACGCCCCGTGTCGGGTGACACGGGCGTGACGCCGGGCGTGTCAGGCTTTATACTTCAAATTTGCTGATTGACTGGAATTTGACGTGTCACATCCTGGTCACGGGCGTGACCAATATGTCACGGGCGTGACATGTCAATTTTGGCAGATTTTTGATTTTTTCCTGAAAAATAAAATAAAACAAGTTAGTATAATATTTACAAAAATAAGAGCATTTTATTGAATAAAAATAAGTAAAAACGACAAAAATAAATGAAAACAACTAATTTAATGTACACAAAAATACGTATATTTACAATTCATCAAATACCCCCATACTTAAGCTTTTGCTATTCCAGAGCAAAAGTTGGAGATGAACTTATAAGGAATAAAAGAAATCCTAAGTTTAGCTACCGTTTGACTTAATTAAAAGGAAGATCAGAATAAACATCCGGGGTTAAAGAATTAAATCCTAATTTATGAAATGTTATAAATAGAGGAAGAGTTTCAAAAAGACTTCTAGAAAAAATAAAATAGAAAGCAAAAATTTATTTTTGTTAGTTTAACAAAGATGGATTGGATTTATACAAAAAACTTTAGCTTAAAACAAGTTAAAGAAAATAATGAAATTTAAAAATTATGCTCTCAAAAAAATTTTAAATTAAGTCTAGAATCATTGAAATGAGATAAGTGGTTTGGTGGTTTATGAAGAAGGCTTGAATATTGAGGTGAGGTAATTTTTTCTCGAACCTCCAATTTTTTTTTCTTTTTGATAGTTAGGAAAATGAAATCTTATTTTCCTAACACATAATAATTTTTTTTTTCTTTCTTCATAAAAAAAAAATTAACCCAATGTATATTTGTAGGAGTAATGAATTTTATCCTCTTACTCCATATATAATCTTTTAAATTATTGGGTGCCTATGTTTACGGAACGAAATCTTATTCCCATTGACATAAGATCTTTTAAGGAATAAAGAGGTAATCATGTCAAAGTAAGACATGAAAAAAAAGGAAGTGGGTTTATTTTTTCAAAAGGAAAACTAGATTTTAATAAAAAAGTTTTGAGAGCAACCTTTTTAAAATGAACGTTCCAATGTTTCTAAAAGCATGAAGTAGAAATAATTGAAATTCATGGATGTTATTTTCTAACATAAAAAACAAGCTTCTATTTATAAAATTAGAAGTGGTGGTGAAAAACAAGTTCCCTACTATAAGGAAAAGAGATAAAAAATTCTTTAAGACTTAACGCCAGACACTTAAATCTATCGAACTTTAATTAATAAACGAATAGTAAGCAAAGAATAACTAAAATTCGCATATAAATTAACTCGAAACTAGATTTTTGGAAAGCAAAAAGGGTTAAGAAATGGTATATTCGAATTATTTTGTTACATAATTTTAACAAAACATTTTTTTGATTTTTTAGAGTTTTATCATTTTTTTGTGTTTTAATTATTATCTTTTTAAGATTTTTAGATTTTTATCTTTTTAGGGTTTTAGGGTTTTTCTAAATTTTTTGTATTTTTAGTTTTTGTGGAGTTATTTACAAGAAAGAGGAGAGAAAGAAGTGTTATTTTTAAAGAAGATAGGGGGGAAAGAGAGATTTTTACAAAAAAGACAAAGTAAAAACTCGATTGCGGCCCCGCGAACAGACTCTTATTTGAATGGTTGGTTCGATGAGTCGAACGTCGCGGGCAGGCAAGACGCAAGTTTTTACAAAAAGGAAGATGGGGGAAAGAGATTTTTTTTTACAAAAAATATTTACGAAGTAAAAAGATTTTTTTGAATTTTTTTTGAGTTTTTGTTTTTTTTTTTTGAGTTTTATGAATTTTTATTTTTTTTGAAGTTTTATGATAATAAAAACAAGAAAAAAAAAATTTAGATTTAAAGTTTTTGCAAATTTTTTTGTAGTTTTGATGAGTAAAAAATAAAAAAAATGCAATATAGGAAAACACCCCCATACTTAAACCCAACATTGTCCCCAATGTTGCAGTTTAAGTATGCGGAACGATTAATATACAAAATATAATAAGTACAAAAAGAAAAAGGGAGGGTAGGAGCTTCCCTTAGACGAGCGCGGGAGGCCTAGGTTGAAACCCTGTATTATTTAGAAAAGAAAAAAAAGCAAAAAGATGATCATAAAAACAAAAAAAAGATACACTCGGCCAAAGAGTGGGTGTGGGCGGTAGGGGGTGACAAGTGCGTGGGACTCGAAGCTGACGTCTTAGCTTATGAGTGCAAGAAAATGCGCTCCCCTATCGCGCATAAAAGTGAGAACTGCGCCGAATCAAAATAAAATAAGTTAAATTAAATTAAACAAAATATATACTTACTTTTTTTTGGGTTTGTTTTTTTTTTTTTTTTTTAAATCAAATTATTAATTTTTTGTTTGTTTTTTTTTTCATAAGGAAAATATATTTTTAAGTTTTTCATTTTTCATTTTTTTTGTTTTTTTTGTTTGTTTTTTTGTTTTTTTGTTTTTAGTTTTATAGTTTTTTTTAAAGTTTTTAAGGTTTTGCAGAAATTTTTTTTTTTAGTTTTATAAGTTTTTCAATTTTTTTGTTTTGTTTTTTTAATTTTGTAATAATATTTTTTTTTATAGTTTTTATTATTATTATTATTATATATTTGTTGGCCATTTTTAATTTTTGTTATATATAGAAATAGGTAAAATTAATAGATTTCCAGGGTTTAAAATAACGAACAGAAAATTTCCCCGGCAACGGCGCCAAAAACTTGATGGTTAAAACTCCAAAATTATTTACGGTCACGCGGCGACCCGGCGGTTTTATTTGAGAAAAAGGCGAAGTGATTTTATTTAAGAAAACGGGGCGCGCGTATTTATTTATTTGGATATAAAACGGTTTAGATCGAGTTTTAACGAAAGGAGGCAAGTGCACCTATCGTGAGTAGTACAGGATATTCCTGGTGGAATATCGAGGTCGTATTGTTCTCGGGTCCGGTTCGATTATTTCTACTCTTCCCTGGAGGGGACTATTATTTTACCGATAATTATCTTGTCGGGATATTTATATATAATAAAATGCAGAAAATGACAGAAAAAAATGAAAGCAATAAAAAGAAAGCTTGAAGGTGGTGCCGATGAAGAGCTTAGCTCGATGGCACCGAAAAAACAATTGAACTAAAATAGACTTTAAATAAAAAGAGCTCCTAAATTTCTAATTAATTAAGGCGGAGACTTGGCCGTGGAGGTTCCACTAAAATGAGCTCACCTAGCTATAGGGCTATCGCTCACCTGAACGCTAAGACTATTCGACCGGGCTCTCGTCCGACGAAGGATTCCTCTTAACGCCCGCATTACGCTAAGAACCCCGCTATTGGGTGGGGAACCCAATCCGGTAGAGTTGGCGCGCCTCCTCTCTCGAGGGTTAGTGCGGAACTCTCTTTGCCAAGGGGTGATCTGTCCATACGCACGGCCTCTTGGCGAGCGTATGGAAAACGGAAATAGGGCCCACACATCGATATGTGGTCCTACGCGTCGTTAAGCCCGGGCAAACCTTAAGTACTTTTAATCAATTAGAAAGATTAGACCTTTAGTTATTTTAAGCTATTTTATCTGTCCCAATGCTCTTCGATGCCGAGGGCTAAGAACGATTAGCCACTCATCGGAATGGGGACAGCTTGCGGAAAAAGCAGAAAAGAAATCAATAAAGGAAAGCAGTAAATGAAAGCGATAAAATAAAGCAGTAAAGGAAAGCTGAAAATTGCAAGTCCTACTCAAACGAGTAGGACTGAAGAAAGCAGTAAATTGCGAGTCCCGGCGCAAATGCATGGGCGGGAGAAAGAAAGCGTGTCCTACTCAAACGAGTAGGACTAAATAAATGCAACTCACGCACACGCTCTCTCGACATAAATGAAAACGCACACACACAAATCCTACTCAAATGAGTAGGGAAAATAAAGACATGCCATTTAACTCGAATGAGTAGGCGGAAATAAAGAAAATTACAAACTCACGCACTCTATAGAAAGTAAAATAAGCAAGCGCCATTTAACTCTTACCGAGTAGGCGGAAATAAATGCGCATACATGAGCGAAAAAAATAACAAAACCTAAGTTGACGAAAAATTAAAACAACTGCATTTCTACCGCTAGAATGCGGTAGAAATGCATAAAAAGCTGAAATAAAAATTAAACGGGAAGAAAGGTTTGCAAATAAACCAAAAATGCAAGTGATCGAAAAATTAAAACGAATACATTTCTACCGCTAGAATGCGGTAGAAATGCATAAAAAGAGAACGAAAAAATTAAAAGAGGAAAAAGTTTTTGATGAAAATCAAAGTGCATGAAAAATTAAAACGACTATATTTTCATTCTTATAATTTTATAAAAATGCTAGAAAAGTGATAATAAAGTTAAAAGGAGTAAAAAGTTTTACGGATAAAAACGAACGAAACTAGCGAAAAGGAGAAAAAATCACTTTTAAAACGTTTTTATTATCTCATAAGGATGAACATTATATGAACGGAAAAGCTAAACTATGAAGATTATGAAAGCAATAAAACTAATTTAAACTCATACACACACACATATAAAGAAGAACGAAAAAAAAAGTTAAAACAAGGAAGAAATAAGATTGTATAAGAGAGGGGCACATGGATGCATTCCAAAACCATGAAATGGGAAAAAATCTAGATTTTTATTAAGTCTAAAAACGATTACAAAGCTAGTACAAAAATAAAAGAGAGAGAGAAAGAGAAAACCACATTCCATAGGTTGGAAATCCATCTACGCAGCACCTCCCCTTACAAAATGGAGCCCAAAAGGAGAACAGAAATCCAAAGTAGAACCTTTGAATTTATAGAAAAAATTTACATGGGTCACGTCCTTGGTCACGGGCGTGACAGGGGGCGTGACAGTACTATTTGGAAGGCGGCCGGCGATTTGACGGGAAAGTGGACTTCGGGTTGGACACGTGTCGGTCTCGCAGTGGTCACGCCCCAGGTCACGGGCGTGACTCTGGGCGTGTCAAGCAGGTGGATCTGGGCGCGGTGCGCGCCGAAAGTCTTCGGGCAGGTCTTGTCGGCCAGGCGCAGTGGTCACGCCCCAGGTCACGGGCGTGACGCTGGGCGTGTCAGCTGGTGTCGACACTCGACGAATGTCGAGCGGAAAGTTTCGAGTTGAAAATCGTCGAGCGGAAAGAGGTGTCACGCCCTAGGTCACGGTCGTGACTCTAGGCGTGACTGTTGGTGTCGACACTCGACGATCGTCGAGAGGAATTCGTCGAGTGGAGTGAACACGGGCTTGGGTCACGCCCCGTGTCGGGTGACACGGGCGTGACGCCGGGCGTGTCAGGCTTTGTACTTCAAATTTGCTGATTGACTGGAATTTGACGTGTCACGCCCTGGTCACGGGCGTGACCAATATGTCACGGGCGTGACATGTCAATTTTGGCAGATTTTTGATTTTTTCCTGAAAAATAAAATAAAACAAGTTAGTATAATATTTACAAAAATAAGAGCATTTTATTGAATAAAAATAAGTAAAAACGACAAAAATAAATGAAAACAACTAATTTAATGTATACAAAATACATATATTTACAATTCATCACCCATGTATCATGTTGTGAGTATCTCTAACGACCAGTGTCCTATGTCTGTGAAGATAGGGTCCACATGAAGTTAATATAGTATGCTTTGGCAATTGGGTCAATCATGTATGCAATGTTATGTAGTAGACCTGATGTCTCTAATGCTTTGAGCATGACTAGCAGGTATCAGTCTGATCCTAGTAAAGGTCACTGCATAGTCGTTAAGAGTATCCTCAAGTACTTAAGAAGGACTAAGGAAACATTCATGGTATTCAACGGAGAGGAAGAGCTCGATGTAAGTGGTTACACGTATGTTAGCTTCCAAACTGATAGGGATGAATCAAAGTCTCAGTCAGGGTTTGTATTTTGCCCATATAGAGGTGTTGTTTGCTGAAAGAGTTCCAAGCAGGATACAGTTACCGATTCTACTACTGAGGCCGAGTATATCACCACAGCAAATCCAGCGAAGGAGACTGTATGGATTAGGAAATTCATGGGCGAGTTAGATATAGTTCCTAGAATTATTCGTCCCGTAGATCTCTAATATGACAACAACAATGCAATTGTACTTTCTTCGGAACCTAGAACTCATCAGCGCTCCAAGCACATACTCCGGCGGTTCCATCTAATTCGAGAGATTTTTGATCGAGTAGATGTGAGCATATGTAGAGTGCCGACTGAAGAAAATATTGTGGATCCACTGACAAAGCCTCTCGCATAGAGATAGCTTGATGGTCATGTTAGATATATGGGTATATGATACCTAAATGATAACCTCTAGTTTTAGTCTTGTGGATTGTATGTTTGTTGGCTGTAATATTTCATTTGATGAATAAAAGTACTATATGCATTTCATTTTATATATTTTGGCAAGTTCTTTTATTATGAAATTATATCTATTATGATAGAGAAGATCAATTTTATAAATGCCCTTAGAGTGTTTGCTTTCATTGGTAAAGTAGTGACTTGATGTGAGAACCAAAGATCTTAGAAGCTTCATTCTTAAAAGTCCATGGTCATTGTATTATCTTAGAAGCTAACGGCGATGATTATACCTTTAAGACTAGCATGTGCAATGACTGATGACGCTTCCTCACAAGTCATGATATTGTGATATAAAATCATCACATGGGTACTTGTTATGAACAAGTTGTACTAGACAGAAAAACTGTGAGAATACTTTGTGGATTGTTATATGAACATGTTGTGAGTATGACTCAAGTTGCAATGGTGTTTGTGATCCTTTGACCTGAAGTCACTGCTTTTATTGAGTGAGGAAAAGTGTGCATTGAAGGCATCAAAACTCCAGTCTTGAGAAAGTTGGATGATAAAGGTGATAATTTTGTACGTTATGAATCATTTGGGTGTTTGCTTGTGAGCAGAGATGGGATTTGTCCTCCAATATGACAAGAGTTGCATCCATAGGCCCCTTGATGGATTGGGACTGATAAATGCATGGTTAAGCTTGGTTGAGTCAATATATGATATCGGGCTCACCAATTTCTGAAAGTCAATTCTAGATCAGGAAACTGAGATTGAACAATTATGAGGGTGACACGGTCTATACCTCTAGTTCTATCCGGATGTAAGGGACGAAGGGACATGAAAACAATGTAACCGTGGTCAGAATGGCTTATGAGTTTATAAACTCCTACTATTTGGGGAGAAATGATGTATTGCTAGATGACGCTCATTATTTGTGAAGCTTTTTTTGATACTTTGTAGATCAAGTGAGAGACTATTGGTGAAACCATAGTCATCTAGATGTGATCAAGCATGTAGCATCACTGCCAACATATTATGAGCCTATCAGGGTCGCACATAATATTGTGGAGAAATTGGGAGAGTTGATCTGCATTGTATAGCTCATGTGATGAGTTGAAAGAAATCAACAAAGGCTTAAAATATTCTAAGGCAAAAGCGTTGAGTGCGTTGAGCTCACTCAACATAATGGAACAGTCTTCGAACTCCGTTCGACGAATTAGACTTGGCGCAGATTCGTCAAATTCCATTCGACGAATTTGGCCTTGGCGCAGATTGGTCGAACTCCATTCGATGAATTTGGACTTGGTGAGGATTCATCGAACTCCGTTCGATGAATTTGGCCTTGGCGCATATTCATAGAACTCCGTTAGAGGAATTTGGCCTTGGAGCATATTCGTCGAACTCCATCCGACGAATTTGGCCTTTAGCGCAGATTCATCGAATGTCGTGTTTGGCCTTTGGTGTCTAATCCATTGACTGCGTTGAGTTCTCTCAACGCTCTCAATGCATCAGGCCTTTGGAGTTGAGTGTGTTGAGTTCAGTCCATGCCATACCGCAGAAGCATTGACCGTGTCGTGCTCACTCAACGCCCTTGCTGAGTCAAATGTTGACTTGCTGGAATCTATGCCTTGGGTTTGCGTATAGCGACAAAGCCAATTCTATTTATTCGTTGGGTATAAATAAGATATTTTAGGGTTTGCTGTTAAGGTTTCTTTTATCTTTTTTGTCCATGCACATGAGCCGTACAGTGTGATAATACTAATAACCCTAGAAAGTCGAAGGAAGCTGTTCCACCTTCGTCGTCGCTGATCCCGATCCCGATCCTGTTGAGTGTAGCCGCCGCCTCTCTTTCAATAGACCTAGCAGCCTGTGGCGATGTTGAGTGTCCTCTCCCAACCGAGTGCTTGCTCGACAAGTTGCTACGGGTTCTCCGGATCGTGTGGATTTCCTGTAGAGGCATGGATATCCTTTCTATGCTCAAGACTCAAGCCGCTGTGTGGTCGACCGATTTTTCTTGAGCATCTAGGTTCAGTGTAGACTCAAACCCTCAAAGGTATTTTTTTTACAACATGCTTTACTTCTTGATTCATCAATATTGCCAGATCCGAACTCGTTTGGGTTTTTCTAGTTCTTATTTCTGCTGTGTGCACAAGTGTTGTGCCATTCCCAAAACCAAACATCAACAATAGTATATATTTCTATAATCGAAATGTAACTTAACTTATAAAATTGCCCATACAGATTTATACGTTAAGGATCAGCTTAATAGTAAGTAACTAATCATATAAGATTGCACATACAAACTTATATGATATGGATCTTGTGCAATTTAATGCAATGCCATGTCATGATGATTCATGATGCGCCCATGTAACTCACACACTCTGTTGCTATGTCAACACAATCCTTTAATTTCCATGTTTTGAGTAGGTATCTAACCTCTCAGGCATCATCCGTCGTGGCCAGGCGGTGATAGTAGAGCAAGCATCTCCACTACTAGGTGTGTATCTGTACTACCAGGCCTAGGCCTCCATACACCTCAACGCTAAGACCACTGAAAGTGAGGGTTAGACCTGATATACTCTAGAGGGGGGGGGGGGGGGGGTTGAATAGAGTATCTGAAAACTATTTGCTGTTTGTAAAATTAACAGAGTAAAGCAACTAATATTCATAGTAAGTAAAAGAGCAATCTAAGATATCTTAAGCTAACACAGCCACAGCAGAACTAAACTAATCTATCACAGGCACAGCAAGAGCAAGAAGAAAAGGGGCAACCAGATGACACAAGAACTTTATAGTGGTTCCCCAACCTGGGTACATCCACTCTTCTACCACCCTGGTTGGAATCCATTATAGGTTTTGATCAGGTGACTTCCACCAATGAGATTTTGATCAGGTGCTCAAAAACAACTTCAAGTCTTTTAATCAGGTGACTTACAACCAATGGAATAACGTTTGAACGAAGTTAAAGAACCCTTTATACATTGACGGGATGAGAGATTTATGGAGTCTTCTTTTTCTCAATACAACTGAGAAGACAAGTGGATCTTGATGTTGTCAAAGCTCCCCCTGAGATATTGAGTTATTCAGGAAGATTGGAGCTTAGCTTCAGGTTGTAGGTCTGTTGGAGTTACCATTGTGATCTGGAAGTGATCAAACATATGATCTCACTGCCAACGTGATATGAGCCTTCAGGGTCGCACATAAGAGATGTGGAGAAGTTGGATAATTGACTGTGTTGGTAAAGGTTGCCAATCACCGACCTGAATGGGGTTGTGGGCAAAGTGTTGCCTTAAAGGATCGTCGGGTTGGGCAAATGTTGCCTTGGAGGGCTGGTAAGGGTTGTCGTCCGAGGGTCGATAACATTCATCGAGAATCGTCTTCTGATTCCCACCGATCGGCGAGAATCGTCTCTCTGATTCTCGCCGGTCGACGAGAATCGTCAAGAATCAATATGCTGATTCTCGACGATCGACGTCTTCGACATGTATCGTCGACTGCGGCTTGACGGTCGACGAGATTCGACGTGTATCATCAAGTGAGGCTCGACGATCGGCGAGAATCGTCGAGTATTGTACTCTGATTCTCGCCGATCCATGGTGATGCTCGCTGATCGATTCTCGCCGATTCTCGCCGACTCTCGCCGATTGATACTCGCCGATTCTGAACCTTATTCTTGGGTGGTCTGCGGATAGCGATAAGCCTAGGTTTATTTATACCTTTGGTATAAATACAACACTAATGGTTTTCGGGAAAATGCTTGCGATTTTCTCCTGTAGCAGATCGAAACCTGCGACGGAAGAGTTCCGTTCCGCGATCGTGCCGCCGATCCCGAATCCCGCCGCCGACGGAAGGGTTCCGCCGCCGCCGTGTTTGCTCCATCGACCTCCTCTTCTCCGGCCACTGTCGCTGGTGCTGCTCTTCCTGGCGCGGACCTAGCAGTCCGTGGAATAGCAAGGTGCGGTCATCGTTCTTCCCGATCTTCCGTGCGACGGAAAGCTCGGCGTTCTCCCGCTCATGTGGATTTCTGCAGAGACGTGGATATTATTCCACGTAGGACTCGCCACTAGCAAGAAGACAAAGTTTGGAGCATCTCCGTTGAGTTGTGACTCAACGCCACCGAGGAAATTTTTGCCTACTTTTATTAACTTCTTGATTCAACGTTCATGGCCCGATCCACATCTCTTTGGGTTTTTCTTGATGTTTATTTTTCTGCTGCGTGCACAAGCATTGTGCCATCCTCACAGAGAAACCCAACAGTGGTTTCAGAGGCAGGTTCCGGCCATGATCATTGTTTTGGAAGTTTGTTATTCCAGTGCGTGTAAACCTAGGGATTTAGAAGTGTTCTAAATGCCTAGATTTAGTCTTGGTTCCCCGCCAAGAACCTCTGGAATTGCGTGGGACTTTCCAAATGTTAGAAATTGTTGTCTCCTTAGCAGTAACCATCCCTCGAGTATGTTTTGGATTTTGAATCCAACATAGAGAGATGAGCTTGTCTACTGCTTTAAGTTGAGTTGTCTTTGCCTTTGTCCAATGCATTTAAATCTGAGATTTTGGAAGTTTCCGGATGTTCAGATTTAGCCCTTCCTTCTATCAATTGTTGATGGTGTTAGGATGTGCACATATGGGATGCATGTGGTTTAGAATTGTTTTTCTTTGGATGTGCACATTGATCAAATGTTGATCATGGTTAATTGTTAACCTATAATTGAAAAATCCCTTCATCTAATATTAAGTGTTTGGATGCCTTCCGATGGATGACACTCTTCCTGCCTCGATCGATGAAGTGTGGGCTTGCCAAAGCAAGGTGCATTAATCTATATTGGTAAGGGTGCGAGCGGATAATTATGATATCCCACTGTCGACATCGGGTCATACTTAACTAGGTGACCTCAAAGGTTGAGTGCCTAGAGGCATAGGGTTGGCATGCACCATATGATGGATGCGAATAAGGAGTTATTCAGCAACCATACAAGAATTGCATGAGGATGCAATTGGCAAGCGTTGCCTACCTAAATAACCGCATCATGAGAGGAACGCCAAAGCGGACTCATAGTGTTGGTGAAATACGGATCTTGTCCACTTAGAGAGTAGCTCGCATGAACTCTCCGAATTGTTAGTGAGGGCTATCATTTCGAATAAAATAGTGGGAGTTTTTTAATTGAAGTCCAAATTAAAATAAATTATATTTGAAATTTTGGTACTGATTTTATTCTGCATAAAATCTTGTAGAATTCCATGGCAAGTGTTTCACACTCCACGTTGTCTCTGAGAGCCATCCTTGAGAAGGATAAGCTCAGTGGGACAAATTACATGGACTGGTACAGGAACCTGAGAATTGTTCTCAGGCAAGAGCGAAAGCTCTATGTCTTGGAAGAAGAAGCCCCCGAGGTGCCGACCGGGATGTAACACCCCCTATCCGTCGCATAGTATATAGCAGTAGGTCCGGCCGGGGCCCGACGCCATATACCACAGACAGACCGGGTGGTTACGTATGGAAACCATCCAACCAATCTCAACGTCCTACACAGAGCATTATCGCGGAAGCAGGTTATAGAAGTTGTAAACAAGAACCCAGCATAAGAGCACGAATGTCCACTATTACAATAATTAGGAATGTATACAAAATACCCAAAAATCGGCCTTAAGGCCTTACAGAGTGTTCCACTTGTTTAATACATGATTTACAAACCTCGGCACGCAGGCCGGTCATACATGAATAAAACAGAAAAACATTTCCACTTGAGCCTTCGAGGGCCAGCTTCGCAAAAAGGGCTTTAGCCCGCTACTGACCGCTTGGTCCAGCTGCACCTGCAAGCAACACACCACCGCACGGTGGCAAACAAGGCAACGGTCAACAATGCTGACCAAATTATAACGATCCCGCCCCCAACTCGGGGCGGCGATGCTCCTTCCATGCATTTCATTAGCACAAGCGAGTAATGCATATAACCATAGCCATTTCAACACAGACGTTGGCTCGTACGGCCACACGTCCCGTGCACTCAGGGCACATTCTCGGTGAACCGGTCGATGTTACGTCAATTAAAGCCATTAACATTCCGGACTCACCACCGCCACTTAGACGGCCATTCCTATGAGCAATTCGTCTTCCTGGTATTGGTCACGTCAATTTAAGCCATTGACCACCGAAGACCCCCATCTATGCCAACGGCGAGTGCCATGTAACTTTAGGTCTCTCTAACCGAACGACATAGAGCGGGTACGGTTCCATCTAACCCGTGCTCACATCGCAACGACAATTTAAGCCATATGTGCGGGTCAAACTTTCACCGAATCCCATTCTACCGCAAATCACATAACCCCGTTATGTTCAAGTTGGCTCTCAGGCCACCAAGTTGGCAAGATCTCGTATCCGCCCAGTTTTCCGGGTGCACCTTTGGGTTAGTCCCCAAGGCTCCCTGCTGCAATCTAACCGCGTAGAAAACCCGAAAAACACCCAATAGCACGGAGTCTTCTCCGGCCTTATGCAATGCAACATCACCGATCCGGACTAACATGTCCGGGTAGGCTTCAACCAAAATGCCTATGTCCGTTCTCGCATACGAACTCTAAACAACGGGGACTTTACATATCTACCCGAAGGAACGCCTCCAACTCTCCGCAAACTCGCGAGAGCGGGCTTCCTATGCTAAGAAAGAGAGCTATTAGTGCTCAAGATGAGGATCGTTACCCTTGCGGTCCTCTTTGGCGCCATTGAAAAGTAATCGGATAGAAATCACCGCACTTGCGTTGCCTCCGTGGATCCGGAGTCGGCTTGCGATTCGGAGCTCCGAAGCTCCTCCAATGGCGGATCTAGCTCCTCTTCCTCTTGCCTTAGCTCTTCTTTCTCCAAGGGTTTGGAGAGATGAAAAGGTAAGAAAAATGATGGATTTCAAGTCAACTCCCGGGTATATCCTCCCAGGAACAACCCCCAGCCATTGGATCTTCAATCAAGGAAACGAACGGCTTTGATTCGGGGCTGAAATGCCCAATCTGGACCGAACACGGCCTGGCACACGCCCGTGTCCAGGGCCGTGTGCCGCATTCGCCGTCAAAATCGAATCTCCTGGACACGCACACGGGTATCGAACACGCCCGTGTTCGAGCTGACACGCCCGTGTTCCAGCTGACACGGCCGTGTAGCCGGCCGTGTACCCCATGATTTTTCCCCCGTTTCCAACCCGAGCACTGCACAGGTTCTAGGACACGCCCGTGTCCTTGCCCGTGTCACTTTGACACGCCTGGGCCCCAGGCCGTGTACACGGGACATTTCGTCGAGTGGAGATCGACGACTCGATGACACGGCCTTGGACACGCCCGTATCCTAGGCCGTGTGCCTTGACTCGACGATCGTCGAGTGAATCTCGACGATTTCACCTTGACGATCGTCGACACAGGTCGACACGCCCTGCGACACGCCCGTATCGCAGGCCGTGTGCCCATTCTCGACGAATCGTCGAGTATAACTCGACGACTTCGCGGCTAAGTGTCGACACGGGTCGACACGGGTCGACACGCCCTGCGACACGCCCGTGTCGCAGGCCGTGTGCCCATTCTCGACGAATCGTCGAGAATAACTCGACGACTTCGCGGCTAAGTGTCGACACACGCTTGACACGCCCTGGGACACGCCCGTGTCCCAGGCCGTGTGCCTTCAGCCAGAAACCAAAACTGGCCCAAAACGTCCCCCTTTGCTCCTTTGAGTTTCGGGGCGTTACAACTCTCCCCCTCTTAAAAGAATTTCGCCCACGAAATTACATAAAGGAAAGATATACAAAAACAACATTTGTACCTGAGCAGAACAACTCCGGATACTCGTCAAGCATAGTCTGCTCTCGCTCCCAAGAGAGCTCCTCACGACCGCAATTGTCCGACCGGACTTTGACCATCCTGATCTCTTTATTGCGTAGCCGCTTGACCTCCGAGTCCTCAATCCGCACGGGCTTGACCTTTGTCGTTAGCCCACTATCCACCGGCACTTGATCGACCGCGATCACTTGCGTAGCTCTTGCACCGCCTTCCGAAGCACCGAAATGTGGAATACATCGTGTAAACCACTTAGCTCCACTGAAAGCTTCAATCTATAGGCCGCTTCTCCAACTCGCTCCAGAACCTCAAACGGTCCAAGGTACCTCGGGCTTAGCTTTTTCAACCGTCGCACCCGCGAGACACCCTTGAACGGCTTGATCTTTAGGTACACATAATCACCCACAGCGAACTCCACGTTCCTGTGCTTGGCATTATAGTACTTTGCTTGCCGGTCCTGAGCGATAAGCAACCTCTCCCGAATGGTTCTCACCAAAGAAGTAGCATCATCCACTTCCGATCGCTTATACAACTTCGACTCGCCCGTTTCTAACCAAGACAACGGCGTGCGACATCATCTACCATATAGGGCCTTGAAAGGCGCCATCTGAATACTCGCTTGGTAGCTGTTGTTGTATGCGAACTCCACCAAATAAAGGTGGTCTTCCCATTGCTTTCTGAAATCCAAGACACACATGCGAAGCATGTCTTCCATGGTTCTATTGACCCTCTCGGTCTGCCCATCCGTTTGCGGGTGGAAGGCTGTGCTAAACTTCAGCTTTGTTCCCAACATTTGCTGCACCAGCCTCCAATCATTGGACGTGAACCGCCCATCACGGTCACTCACGATGCTGCGGGGCACACCATGAAGCCGTACTATATTATCCACATAAAGCTTTGCCAGCTTCTCCACCGGATCGTCCTTCCTATGCGGAATAAAATGCGACACCTTCGTTAATCGATCCACGACCACCCAGATGGCGTCGTTCCCCTTTTGCGACCTTGGCAAACCGTGCACAAAGTCCATAGAGATGTCGTCAAATTTCCACTCCGGAATAGGCAAGGACTTAAGAAATCCTCCCGGCTTTTGGCACTCCGCCTTTACTAAGGCGCAGGTTTGGCACTTCGCTACGTATAGCGCCACATCCTTTTTCAAACCCGGCCACCAAAATAGCTTCTTGACGTCGCGGTACATCTTCGTGCTCCTTGGGTGAATCGAGTACTTGGTATGGTGTGCCTCGTACAACAACTCCACCCGTAAATTGCCCACGCTTGGGACGCACAGACGACCGTCTCTCCACAGCAATCCGTCCTCCACGACGAATTGGGAATTTGACCCATCCAGAGCCTCTATCATGAACTGCTTCATATGAGCATCCATATCCAAAGCCTGCCGAATCCGATCAGCCAGGTCATATTGCACTTCGGTCCAATTCAGAACTGCTTCAGCACTTGCTTGCTTATCCACACAAACAATCTCCAACGCCTCCAGCTCCTGCACCAACCGCTCATCATGCACTGATAGCCAATTCGCTTGAGCTGGGGCTCGGCGACTCAACGCGTCCGCAACCGCATTCCCTTTGCCAGGCACGTAGTGGATCTTGAATGTATAGTCCCCCAGGAACTCCATCCACCTACGCTGCCGCATATTCAGATCTTTCTGATCAATCAGGTACTTTAGGCTCTTGTGATCGGTGTAGATATCAATCTTCACACCGTACAAATAGTGTCTCCACAGCTTCAAGGCAAAAATCACGGCCGCTAACTCCAAGTCATGGACCGGATAATTCCTCTCGTGCACTTTTAGCTGTCTCGAGCCATAAGCTATCACGCTGTCGTGCTGCAATAGCACGCAACCCAAACCGCTGCCTGAAGCGTCGCTATATATCTCATAGCCTTCGGTCCCCACCGGCGAACTCAGCACAGGCGCCGTGGTCAACCGACACTTCAATTCCTCAAAAGCTCGCGCGCACTCCGGCGTCCAAACGAACTTATGCTCCTTCCTCGTCAAAGTAGTGAGAGGTAGCGCTATCCGCGAGAAGTTCTCTACGAAGCGCCTATAATAACCGGCAAGCCCCAAAAAGCTCCGGACTTCTGCTACCGTAGCAAGCTCAGGCCACTCCCGTATCGCAACAATCTTCGCCGGATCCACAGCAATACCCTCTCCACTCACTATATGCCCGAGGAACGCCACTGAGGATAGCCAAAACTCGCACTTCGAGAACTTGGCATACAACTGGTTTCTCCTTAGCGTCTCCAACACCAAATGAAGATGCTTGAAGTGATCTTCCTCACTTTGCGAGTACACCAAAATATCGTCGATGAAGACGATCACGAAATGGTCCAAGTACTCCCTGAACGTCCTGTTCATCAAATCCATGAATACTGACGGCGCATTAGTCAGCCCAAACGGCATGACCGTAAACTCATAATGCCCGTATCTCGTACTAAACGCTGTCTTCGGGATATCACTCTCCCTTATCCGCAGCTGATAGTACCCAGACTTGAGATCTAACTTCGAGTACACCGTCGACCCGACTAACTGATCAAAGAGATCATCAATCCTAGGGATCGGGTACTTATTCTTCTCAGTCAGCTTGTTTAGCTCCCGATAATCAATACATAATCTCAAGCTTCCGTCCTTCTTCTTAACAAAGAGGACCGGTGCGCTCCAAGGCGAAGAACTCGGGCGCACATACCCTTGCTCCAACAACTCTTGCAGTTGAACTTTCAGCTCCGCCATTTCCTTAGGCGCTAGCCGATACGGAGATCGTGACACAGGCTTTGCACCTGGCACTAGCTCGATCGTAAAATCTATCTCCCGTTGAGGCGGGGCTCCAGGAAGATCTGCGGGGAACACATCAGGGTATTCTGATACCACTGAAATACAATCCAAAGCAGGCTTCGGCTTTACAACCTCCACTAGTATAAAGAACAGTTCTGCTCTGGCACGAACCGCCTTCACCACCTGAAGAGCAGACATCAACGTCTTGCTCGACCCCTTTAAGCCCGTAAACGTCGTCTCACGACTCGCTCCCAGCTTAACTTCCTTGCTACCGCAATCTATATGGGCCTACTGCTCCGAGAGCCAGTCCATGCCAAATATGACGTCGAACTCCACTAACGGAAGTAAAGACGCTCGCAGGTCGAACTCCTGCTCCCCAATATGAATCTTAACATCGCAGATCCTATCCGCTCGCATCGAACACCCATTGGGCAACAACACATCCAACTTATCCTTCGCCATCGAAGAAGGGACTCCGATGCGTGATATAAATCCTTCGGACAAGAAGGAGTGTGAAGCTCCCATATCGAAGAGTGCTCGTGCCGGATTTTCACAAATCAATACGAATCCTAAACAAGCAGTGGTAAGGTAACATGTGCATAACAAGCATATAAAGGAATTGACTTGCTATAAATTAAACCGTACCTGTCACCACGTCAGCTTGTTTAATGGCCTCCTGTTGGCCAAGATTGTAGACCCTTGGTTGGGCCGGAGCATAATGGGATGCGGTCGACTCCACCGCCTTACCCTTCTCTTCATAGGTAGCTCCTGGCCTCCTCTCGGACTTAGGACGTCCGCTCCAACAATCACGGGCAAAGTGCCCCGTCTTTCCACACGTAAAGCACGCACCCGGGGTCCGACCCGTAGTCGCCCCAGAAGCGCCAGAAGGAGCTGGACCCGAAGTCCTATGCTTCTTGAAAGACCTCCGATAGCCGGACTTTGAAGTAGTCGGCACTCTGAACTCAGATTTCTTATCAGTCAAGCCTTTCTTCGCTTGTACATTCTTCATGTCCTTCTCCAAGGACCGGGCAGTATTGACCAAGGTTAGGAAACCCTGCGTCATCGGCCCCGACAGTAATAATCTCAGCTCATCCCTCAGGCCTTCATAAAAACGATTAGTCTTGCGCTCCTCATCCATGATGGTAGAGCTCGCATAACGACTCAACCGCGTAAACTCGTGGAGATATTCATCCACGCTCCTCTCACCCTGCACCAACTTCAGGAACTCATTCTCCATTGAGATCCTCTGAGTAGAAGGGAGGTATCTTGCTAAGAACAATCCCGAGAACTCTTCCATCGGAACGTCTATCAGTTGTCTACCTCTCAGATGATGCAGCTCCAATCCTTCCCACCACATCCTCTCTTCCCCGTCGAGCAGGAATGTAGCGATGGTGGTCATTTGCCACTCCTCCGTCTCCGTCGCTGTCATGACTCTCTTCACCCTGGAGAGCCAGTCTTCAGCCTGAGATGGGGTTCCCAACCCCGAGAATAATGGAGGGTTAAAGCTCATTACATGCTTCAACTGCCTCTCAGTTGCCCTCCTTGGCACTAATGGTTCAACAACCACTTGCTCCACCCTCCTCGGCTCAGCCTCTTGAAGAGGTACTTGCTCCATCACAGGAGCTGGCTGCTGCGCTTGCCTCCCAGGCTGCGCATTGATCACGGCCAACACCGCTTCAGCCACCAATCTTATATTTTCAGCCGACAGAGGTGTTGCGGGACCAACATCCGGTGCACTACTTGCCTCAGAAACTCGGCGTTCTGACGGCCCAACACCACTTCTGGTCACCTATAGTGGTACAAAACACCGTTAAGCGACCAAACAAATTGCAAACAGCAATTATAGGAACACGCAGGTTCCTCAAACACGAGTATTTTCATTCCTAAGTGGACATTCATGGGTTCTTTTACCGTTATAACGATGACGCACACAATGTGCGCACCACCCCTTAAAAAGAATTCGCCCACGAATTCACTTTAAGCCCGACCAAAACCAGTAGTCTGATACCAAATTGTAACACCCCCTATCCGTCGCATAGTATATAGCAGTAGGTCCGGCCGGGGCCCGACGCCATATACCACAGACAGACCGGGTGGTTACGTATGGAAACCATCCAACCAATCTCAACGTCCTACACAGAGCATTCTAGCGGAAGCAGGTTATAGAAGTTGTAAACAAGAACCCAGCATAAGAGCACGAATGTCCACTATTACAATAATTAGGAATGTATACAAAATACCCAAAAATCGGCCTTAAGGCCTTACAGAGTGTTCCACTTGTTTAATACATGATTTACAAACCTCGGCACGCAGGCCGGTCATACATGAATAAAACATAAAAACATTTCCACTTGAGCCTTCGAGGGCCAGCTTCGCAAAAAGGGCTTTAGCCCGCTACTGACCGCTTGGTCCAGCTGCACCTGCAAGCAACACACCACCGCACGGTGGCAAACAAGGCAACGGTCAGCAATGCTGACCAAATTATAACGATCCCGCCCCCAACTCGGGGCGGCGATGCTCCTTCCCTGCATTTCATTAGCACAAGCGAGCAATGCATATAACCATAGCCATTTCAACACAGACGTTGGCTCGTACGGCCACACGTCCCGTGCACTCAGGGCACATTCTCGGTGAACCGGTCGATGTTACGTCAATTAAAGCCATTAACATTCCGGACTCACCACCGCCACTTAGACGGCCATTCCTATGAGCAATTCGTCTTCCTGGTATTGGTCACGTCAATTTAAGCCATTGACCACCGAAGACCCCCATCTATGCCAACGGCGAGTGCCATGTAACTTTAGGTCTCTCTAACCCGAACGACATAGAGCGGGTACGGTTCCATCTTAACCCGTGCTCACATCGCAACGACAATTTAAGCCATATGCGCGGGTCAAACTTTCACCGAATCCCATTCTACCGCAAATCACATAACCCCGTTATGTTCAAGTTGGCTCTCAGGCCACCAAGTTGGCAAGATCTCGTATCCGCCCAGTTTTCCGGGTGCACCTTTGGGTTAGTCCCCAAGGCTCCCTGCTGCAATCTACCGCGTAGAAAACCCGAAAAACACCCAATAGCACGGAGTCTTCTCCGGCCTTATGCAATGCAACATCACCGATCCGGACTAACATGTCCGGGTAGGCTTCAACCAAAATGCCTATGTCCGTTCTCGCATACGACTCTAAACAACGGGGACTTTACATATCTACCCGAAGGAACGCCTCCAACTCTCCGCAAACTCGCGAGAGCGGGCTTCCTATGCTAAGAAAGAGAGCTATTAGTGCTCAAGATGAGGATCGTTACCCTTGCGGTCCTCTTTGGCGCCATTGAAATGTAATCGGATAGAAATCACCGCACTTGCGTTGCCTCCGTGGATCCGGAGTCGGCTTGCGATTCGGAGCTCCGAAGCTCCTCCAATGGCGGATCTAGCTCCTCTTCCTCTTGCCTTAGCTCTTCTTTCTCCAAGGGTTTGGAGAGATGAAAAGGTAAGAAAAATGATGGATTTCAAGTCAACTCCCGGGTATATCCTCCCAGGAACAACCCCCAGCCATTGGATCTTCAATCAAGGAAACGAACGGCTTTGATTCGGGGCTGAAATGCCCAATCTGGACCGAACACGGCCTGGCACACGCCCGTGTCCAGGGCCGTGTGCCGCATTCGCCGTCAAAATCGAATCTCCTGGACACGCACACGGGTATCGAACACGCCCGTGTTCGAGCTGACACGCCCGTGTTCCAGCTGACACGGCCGTGTAGCCGGCCGTGTACCCCATGATTTTTCCCCCGTTTCCAACCCGAGCACTGCACGGGTTCTAGGACACGCCCGTGTCCTTGCCCGTGTCACTTTGACACGCCTGGGCCCCCAGGCCGTGTACACGGGACATTTCGTCGAGTGGAGATCGACGACTCGATGACACGGCCTTGGACACGCCCGTGTCCTAGGCCGTGTGCCTTGACTCGACGATCGTCGAGTGAATCTCGACGATTTCACCTTGACGATCGTCGACACGGGTCGACACGCCCTGCGACACGCCCGTGTCGCAGGCCGTGTGCCCATTCTCGACGAATCGTCGAGTATAACTCGACGACTTCGCGGCTAAGTGTCGACACGGGTCGACACGCCCTGCGACACGCCCGTGTCGCAGGCCGTGTGCCCATTCTCGACGAATCGTCGAGAATAACTCGACGACTTCGCGGCTAAGTGTCGACACACGCTTGACACGCCCTGGGACACGCCCGTGTCCCAGGCCGTGTGCCTTCAGCCAGAAACCAAAACTGGCCCAAAACGTCCCCCTTTGCTCCTTTGAGTTTCGGGGCGTTACACGGGAACTCTTCCCGTGCTGAGAAAGATACTTATAAGAAGTATACTGACGATGCTTTAGATGTCGAATGCCTTATGCTTGCCACTATGAACTCTGAGCTTCAGAAGCAACATGAGAACATGGGGTGCAAGGAGATTGACGAGCATCTCAAGAAAATGTTTCAAGGGCAGGCTCGTCAAGAGAGGTTCGACATCACTAAAGCGTTGTTTCAGTGCAAGATGGGAGTTTGAGACTCAGTAGGGACTCACGTACTCAAGATGATTGGGTATATAGAGAACCTTAAAAGTCTGGGTTTTCCTCTTGGTCAATAGTTGGCCACAGATCTGATCCTGCAATCGTTGCCGGACAGTTATGAGCAGTTCATCTTGAACTACAACATGAATGAAATAGACAAGACACTGCCCGAACTCCTATGCATGTTGAGAACTGCTGAAATCAATATGAAGAAGGCCAAGCCTGCCAGCCCCATACTGATGGTGCATAAGGGCAAGGGCAAGGCCAAGGGCTCTAAGAAGACGAAGGTGGGACCTAAGTCATATCTTGAGCCCAAGTCTTCTGCACTGATGAAAAAGAAAAGCACGGTGAAGGAAGGGAAATGCCACCACTGTGGCAAGGCTGGTCATTGGAGGAGGAACTGTCCTTCGTACATTGAGGGTCTGCAGAAATTGAGGGGAGGTATGACTTCCGCTTCAAATGTTTACGTTATAGAGATAAACCTTTCTGCTCCTTCATCTTGGGTATTGGATAGCGGATGTGGTTCTCACATTTGTACAAATGTGCAGGAACTGGGAAGGAGAAGATTGCTGAGTAAAGGGGAGGTGGACCTCCGCGTCGGCAATGGAGCAAGAGTTGCTGCTGTAGCCGTAGGGGTTTATCGTCTTTCTTTGCCCAATGGGCTTGTAATAGAACTTGATAATTGTTATTTTGTTCCGGCCATAACTAGAAACATTATATCTATTTCATGTTTGGACATGATTGGATTTTCTTTTATAATTAAGAACAATTGTTGTTCTATATTTAAGAATGATGTTTGTTATGCTGTAGCCCAATTGTTTAATGGTCTTTATGTTTTGAACTTGGACCATCTGATCTGTAATGTAGAAAATAATAAAAGACTAAGAACAAATGACTCAAACCCTACGTATCTCTGGCATTGTCGTTTGGGCCATATCAACGAGAAGCGCATATCCAAGCTCCATAGAGATGGACTTTTGGACTCATTTGATTATGAATCATTTGAGCGATGTGAGTCTTGTTTGTTAGGCAAGATGACTAAAGCTCCTTTCACTGGTTATACTGAGAGGGCTGAGGATCTTTTGGGTGTTGTACATAGTGATGTATGCGGACCCATGAGTTCCATGGCTAGAGGTGGGTATTTCTACTTTGTTACATTTACTGATGATTTCAGTAGATACGGATATGTGTATCTTATGAAGTGCAAATCCGAGACCTTTGAAAAGTTCAAAGAGTTCAAGAACGAAGTAGAAAACCAGTTGGGTAAAAGGGTTAAAGCACTCCGATCTGATCGAGGTGGCGAATACCTGAGTCATGAGTTCCGTGATCATCTGAAAGAGTGTGGTATTGTATCACAGCTCACTCCACCTAGAACACCACAACATAATGGTGTGTCTGAGAGGAGAAATCGTACTCTGTTAGACATGGTACGTTCGATGATGAGTCATGCAGACTTGCCTGTTTCCTTTTGGGGTTTTGCTTTAGAGACTGCTGCAATGACATTGAATCGCGCTCCAACGAAAACGGTTCTGAAGACACCATATGAGATATGGACTGGGAAGCGTCCTAGTATGTCGTTCATTAAAATTTGGGGTTGTGAGGCATACGAGAGACGTCAGATGCCTGACAAGCTGGAAACCAAATCGGATAAATGTTATCTGGTGGGATATCCTAAGGAAACGAAAGGGTATTACTTTTACCTACCGTCTGAGGGCAAAGTGTTTGTCGCAAGGACTGGTGTCTTCTTGGAGAAAGAGTTCTTATCAAGAAAGACTGAAAAGGTAGAGCTTGAAGAAGTTCAAGAACCACATGTAGTGAATGAACCGGAATTGGATTCTGAGACAGGACTACAAGATGTTGTAGCTAGAGAACCTGCTCAGGGAACATAAGTCCTACTTAGATCTGGTAGACCGAGGTTTGAGCCTGAGAGATATGGATTTCTCGTGTCTCAAATAGGTAATGTGTTGCTTATGGATCATGATGATGAACCAGCAACCTACCAATATGCTATGAATGGACCGGACTCCGACAAATGGCTTGAGGCTATGAAATCCGAAATGGACTCCATGTATGCAAACCAAGTTTGGAACTTGGTGGAACCACCTGAAGGGGTACGACCCATAGGGTGCAAGTGGGTCTTCAAGAAGAAGACCGACATGGATGGGAATGTACAGTCATTCAAAGGGCGACTGGTGGCTAAGGGTTTCAAGAAATTCATGGTATTGACTATGATGAGACCTTTTCCCCTGTTGCTGTGGTGAAGTCCATTAGGATATTGCTTGCTATTGCTGCGTATTATGACTACGAGATCTGGCAGATGGATGTCAAAACGGCTTTCCTTAATGGAAACCTCCTTGAGGAAGTGTATATGACACAACCCGAGGGTTTTGTATCCCCAGATGAAGCCACTAAAATATGCAAGCTGAATAAGTCCATTTATGGACTGAAACAGGCCTCTCGAAGTTGGAATCTTCGTTTTGATGAGAAAATCAAAAGTTTGGTTTCATCAAAAATGAAGATGAGCCTTGTGTTTACAAGCGAATCAGTGGGAGCATTGTTGTCTTCCTGATATTATATGTAGATGACATACTGTTGATTGTGAATGACATTCCTACCCTGAAAGTTGTTAAGAACAACCTAGGGAACTGCTTTTCAATGAAGGATTTGGGTGAAGCGACTTATATACTCGGTATTAAGATCTATAGAGATAGATCGAAGAAGTTGCTGGGTTTGACCCAGAGTACGTACATCGAAAAGGTGTTGAAGCGGTTCAACATGCTTGAGTCCAAGAAAGGATTTTTGCCCATGTCTCATGGTGTGAATCTCTCTAAGGACCAGTGTCCAAAGTCTTGTGAAGATAAGGAACGCATGAAGTTGATTCCATATGCTTCGGCAATTGGATCAATCATGTACACGATGTTATGTACTCGGCCCGATGTCTCCTTTGCTTTGAGCATGACTAGCAGGTATCAGTCAGACCCCGGTTAGTGTCACTGGATTGCAGTCAAGAATATCCTAAAGTACTTGAGAAAGACTAAGGATGTGTTCTTGGTGTATGGTGGAGAGGAAGATCTCGTTGTAAGTGGTTACACAGATGCTAGCTTCCAAACTGATAGAGATGACTCCAAGTCTCAGTCAGGTTTTGTGTTTTGCCTGAATGGAGGAGCTGTGAGCTGGAATTGTTCCAAGCAAGAGACAGTTGCTGATTCTACAACAGAGGCCGAGTATATCGCAGCAGCTAATGCGGCGAAGGAGGCTGTATGGAATAGGAAATTCATCGGCGAGCTTGATGTAGTTCCTAGCATTGTTGGTCCCGTAGTTCTCTACTGTGATAACAATGGTGCAATTGCACAATCTAAGGAACCTAGATCTCATCAACGCTCCAAGCACATACTTCGGCGGTTTCATCTTATTCGTGAGATTGTCGAACGAGGAGATGTGAACATTTGTAGAGTGCCGACTGAGGAAAATATTGCGGATCCGCTGACAAAGCCTCTCGCGCAGAGAAAGCATGATGGTCATACTAGATCGATGGGTATACGATACCTAAATGATCAACTCTAGCGAGAATCTTGTGGATTGCATGTAAATATGTATTTTGTTGGCTGTTTGTTCATATGATGAACATTGTACCTAAGTTTTTCTTTTACAATTAATGGCAAGTTCTTTTATTATGTCTTTTTCTATATGATAGTTAAATGTTAACATAATAGATACCCTTAGAATGTTCGCTTCCATGGGACATCAAGTACGTGACTTGAATGTGAGAGCCCATGATTTATTTGAAGCTTCATTCTTAAAGGTCCCTGGTCGAGTATCATCATAGAAGCTAAGGGTGATGATGGTACATGGAGACTAGCGCGTGCGTTGACTGATGACCGGTTCTCACAGGTCATGATATTGTGATATCAAGTCATCACGTGGGTACTTGTTAGTGAACAAGTTGTACTGGACAGACCCAACCTGAGACTACTATGTGGATTGTCATCCAATCGTGTCACGAGTAGGTCTCAATTGACAATGGTGTTGTGATCCTTTGACCTGAAGTCACAGTATTCATCAAGTGAGGAAGAGCGTGCTTTGATGCCATCTAAAGTCTTCCTTGAGAAAGGTTGATGATAAGGGTGGTTGTTGGGCATGTTACGAATCATTTGGGTGTTTGTGTATGAGCAGATATGGGATTTGTCCTCCTGTATGACAGGAGTTGCATCCATGGGCCCCTTGATGGAACTGGACTGAGAAATGCATGGCCATGCTTGGTTGAGTCAATATGTGATATTGGACTCACCATTCTCTGGAAGTCCGTCCTGGATCAAGAAACTTGGATTGAGCTATTACGAGGGTGACACGGTCCATGCCTCTATTTCTTTCGGGATGTAAGAGATAAAGGGACAAAGACAACGCTGATACATTGGTCATAAAGGCTTATGAGTTATGAACTCTTATTGCTTGGGGAGCAATGATGCATTGCAAGATGCCGCTCATTGTTTGTGAGGTTTTTGCTTTGATACTTTCGAGATTAAGTGGGAGTCTGTTGGAGTTACCATTATGATCTGGAAGTGATCAAACATATGATCTCACTGCCAACGCGATATGAGCCTGCAGGGTCGCACATAAGAGATGTGGAGAAGTTGGATAATTGACTGTGTTGGTAAAGGTTGCCAATCACCGACCTGAATGGGGTTGTGGGCAAAGTGTTGCCTTAAAGGATCGTCGGGTTGGGCAAATGTTGCCTTGGAGGGCTGGTAAGGGTTGTCGTCCGAGGGTCGATAACATTCGTCGAGAATCGTCTTCTGATTCCCACCGATCGGCGAGAATCGTCTCTCTGATTCTCGCCGATCGACGAGAATCGTCGAGAATCAATATGCTGATTCTCGACGATCGACGACTTCGACATGTATCGTCGACCGCGGCTCGACGGTCGACGAGATTCGACGTGTATCATCAAGTGAGGCTCGACGATCGGCGAGAATCGTCGAGTATTGTACTCTGATTCTCGCCGATCCATGGTGATGCTCGCTGATCGATTCGCGCCGATTCTCGCCGGCTCTCGCCGATTGATACTCGCCGATTCTGAACCTTATTCTTGGGTGGTCTGCGGATAGCGATAAGCCTAGGTTTATTTATACCTTTGGCATAAATACAACACTTAGGGTTTTCGGGAAAATGCTTGCGATTTTCTCCTGTAGCAGATCGAAACCCGCGACGGAAGAGTTCCGTTCCGCGATCGTGCCGCCGATCCCGAATCCCGCCACTGACGGAAGGGTTCCGCCGCCGTCGTGTTTGCTCCGTCGACCTCCTCTTCTCTGGCGACTGTCGCTGGTGCTGCTCTTCCTGGCGCGGACCTAGCAGTCCGTGGAATAGCAAGGTGCGGTCATCGTTCTTCCCGATCTTCCGTGCGACGGAAAGCTCGGCGTTCTCCCGCTCGTGTGGATTTCTGCAGAGACGTGGATATTATTCCACGTAGGACTCGCCACTAGCAAGAAGACAAAGTTTGGAGCATCTCCGTTGAGTTGTGACTCAACGCCACCGAGGTAATTTTTGTCTAGTTTTATTAACTTCTTGATTCAACGTTCATGGCCCGATCCACATCTCTTTGGGTTTTTCTTGATGTTTATTTTTCCGCTGCGTGCACAAGCGTTGTGCCATCCTCACAGAGAAACACAACAAGGTCTTCTATCTTCAGGCTTGATTTGAATAGATCCAGGAACTTCTTGACTGATAGTGGTTTGTTGTCCTTTAAGAATCCTAGAGTGAAGGTTGAAGAAGACTCTTGATTTGGAATGAATGTTCTTCTTATTCTTCAACAATGTCAAGGTGAAAATCAGATTATTTTTTGCATAAAGAAGCATTAGAATGTTGTTGTTGTTGATCTTCTCTGTGTGCCTAGTCTTTTCTTTCTGGTCTGGATTCTCTGTCTATTGAAAAGAGAGAAAATCTATTTTATATGATCAGTCAAATTTCTCCTTTGATTTTTTGAATTGTCTGCATTGATTGCTGATGGCCTGGAGAATGTAATACGGCTACATAGAATATCTGCATTAATGGATTTCCGCAACTGTCCTATTGAAAAGTGGCAAGCAATAGTCCTGATAAATTCCATAATCAATGATGCATCTAACAGTTATATTCAGAGAATATTAACCATTGATTATTCAGGAATTACTTCAATATAATAAGGACAAAAGAAGGAAAAATCCGAGTCTGGATCTGCACAGAATTCATCAAGCAAAGAACAGATTTCGTCGAACTGAGTCCATAGTTCGTCGAGCTGAGAAATCTTGTTCGTCGACCTGGGAATCAATGTTCGTTGAGCTGAGAACTAAGTTCGTCGACCTGAGATCAGCTAACTGCTTTCTAATAAAACTTGCCAATTCTGTGCTCTAAGTTCGTCGAGCTGATAATGAGAATTCATCAAACTCAATTCAGAGAAAGGATTGTGCACTTAATGTGTTGAAGTTGAGCTTCCAGATATTATTGACCTGAGCTTGAATATCATCGAGCTCAACTCAGAGAATTTACTCTGAGTTCGTCAAGCGGAGGACGACTTTCGTCGAGCTGAGTTCGACGAACGTCGAACTCGCTTGTCTGAACTTGATTTTCTTCTAAGTCTTGAGTATTCTGCTGTCTTCTGTTGGTTGATCCATGTGTGAATGTTTCTAAGCACTTAGCCTAAACTCTAAGACACAAAGACATGACCCTTGCTATACAAGGTGGGTCAAACGTCCTAATTAGTGAACCTAGCCCAAATCAAACTAGGGATCCAAGAATCTCCCCATATTTGGGTGAGATCACTAATACAAACATAAATAAAAAATAATCACAAAGCAGGAAAATATATCTGGCTGGAAAATTGAAAACATGCAACATATATTTATACAATGTAGTTTTGTGACAGAATGTAAATAAACAGTTTTAAAGACATACAAAAAGTCTAAACAGTTTAAACTCATTTCTTCTTCTTTGACTCCTTTTGCTTATCCTCCTTAGCCCTATCACCAGGCTGAGTGAACTTGATTTCCCTATTTGGATCAGTTGATTGACTTTTTGTCATGGTCATATCAGCAGCTCCAATAATGTTTAGAGATGTAGCCCTTGGAACAACAGCTTTTGGATATAATTTCATATAATCATCTACATTAAAAAATTTATTTTCTTTTGCAAACCTGTTTAGTTCCTCTTTCCTGTACTTGGACATTGTTGAGTATTATGAGGCATCCTTTCCTTCAGCTTTTGCTTTATTTATCATAAATAGTACAAATAGTTTTTGAAACCTTTCCATTCTAGCTGTGGTAGCTGTTTCAGGATCCTCAAAAGGAATAGGAAGAGATTTAGGTCTTTTTGCTTTGTCAGCTTTTTGAGATTCATGAGTTTGCTGTAGATGTTGCTGTTATTGTTGATGTTGATGTTATTGATGCTGGTTGCCTGAGGAGTACCTGTACTAGCTGCTTCCAGAATATGAGGAGGATCTACCCTGCTATCTCTGATAGGTTTGATATTGGGTAGATCTCTGAGAGGAAGTTCCTAAAGTACCAGCAGTATGTGGAGAAGGAGGATCTTTCTTGTATCTCTATGGAGGAGGTGAATACTTTCTGCTTTTCTTCCCGTCCTTCTGCTGATTCTTGGACAGCCACATCCAAGATGACATGCCCTTGTAGGGAGTGATATTCTGAAGAATATAGTATGGAGTATCATGAGTTGGGTTTGCTTTTGGAGCAGCTGCTGGAGGAGCTTTTCTTTTCTTAGAGATTTTCTTTTTGGACTTTGGCTCATCATCACAAGAATCATCTTCCTCATCTTCATCATCAGAAGATCCCTGAGGATTATCATATAATGCATTAATTTCTTTGAAGTCTTCTACAGATATCAACAATTTTTCAGCCTGAGGAGGAGCAGGAGTAAGAGCTGGAGCTGGACTTGGAGAACTATATACATCAGTGCTTTCAGCAACTGATTTACTTTCTTATTCAATATCTACCATGATCATCTCATCTAGATCAGACATGGGACTATCATCCATAATGAATGTTGGAGGAGAGATGGCTCTGAGAGGGGATGAAGTAATGAAAGAATCAACTCTTGTTGGATATGGAATGACAGGAGCCTTTCTATTAGCAAAACTATCCTTGAGTTTCATGGCAACTTTGGGGCTTATTGGAGAGGTGTAGGGAATTATAGCCATGGATGACTTTATGTCGTATTCTGGAAGAGAGTTCAAATGAACTATATCAAAGGTATTTAACAAATTCAAAATGTTTACTGTGGAATTTATAATGTAATCACCAATATTGTTTACTTCATCTATGACTGTCTCATCCAAATGCATATCAGATTCAATAAAATTAATCAAATAAATCAAATCATCTGGTGCTTCTGCTTCCGCTGCTGCTTCTGCTTCTACTGCTACTGCTTCTGCTACTACTACTGCTTCTTCTTCTTCTTCTGCTGGGACTGTTGCTACTTCTTCATGGATTATCTCCCCCTGTCTGGTTTCAGTAGTCACTGGAGCCAGGCACCTGACTAAAGAAGGAGGGACATAGTGGGCAGAGATTTGAACAGCAAGGGAGGAGATTAAAGAAGCAAGAGGTGAAATAGCCTCTGCTTTGAGGTTTTTGATGAGGGGAGTAAGCATTTCCAGAAGTGATGGAATGAAAGGAAAGTCTAATAGCATGAACTCAGAAGGTGTTTGAGTGGATACAGAAGTATTGATGGAAGATGATGGTGGAGGGGAAGGTAGAGAGTCTAGCATGGGCTCATATATAGGTGAGGGAGTATGAATGGGGATGACAATAGGTCAAAAGAATGGAGTGATAGGAGGTTGGAAAGGGGTATGTTGGCTAGATGTGTTGGTAGAGGAGATGAGGGTGGGGTACCAGGGTGCAATGGAGTTGGTGTACCATGTTGTGATGGAGTTGGTGTACCATGTTATGATGGAGATGGTGTACCTTGTTGTGATGGAGGTAGTGTATGAGAGTGAATATGAGTTTGTGGATGATGTACTGGAGATGATTAAGGTGGAGAAGTAGGGAATGTGGTGTTAACTGGTGAAGGGAGATGAACTGGGGACGCTGGAGGAGGTGGAGGTGGAGCATCTTCAGCAGGGTGGGGAGTGGCTGGAGCAGCCCATATACTCTCAAAAGGTCTGGAGGAAGAGGAGGGAGCCTTGGATTTCTTAGTGATGTTCCTCTCCCACCTGCCAAAGAGTGCACAAGTAATCCTCTTGGAGGCATTAATGAATATGGTCGGTGTGACCAAGGATTCAGCAGCCTTTGCCTGAAGGAAGATTCCCAGAATCCTTCCAAAACATACCTCTTTCTTGGTGTTTTTCTTCCGGATCATCTCAAACAGAATCCTAGCCCATTTCACAGGCTTCTGATTCACAACAGCACACATCAGCAGGAATTGATGCCTAGTGATGTAGTAATGGGATGGGTGTTTTCCTAGTAGTACCATGCCTACAACATCTGTTAGAAACTTGTATTCAGCAGACAAATATTTCTTTAGTAGTTTATTGGGAGTGTCTCCAGAGTAGCCCATCTTATTTAGCATTTCATCGAATTCATCATTGTCGATCTCCAGTTCTTCTTCACCATTAGCTAATACGAAAATATCGGTCAGGACGGCGGGGGTAAGATATATTGCAATACCTGATATGGTTCCCATCATGGTGTCATCATCTAGGGAGGAGGTGTAAACCAATTCTCTTATTTCTGTTCCAACTATCTTGATTCTTGTGGTCATCAAATACTTTAACTACTGATCTTCAAGCAGTTTCAGAATTTCCTGGAAAATAAGATTTGAGTGTTGAAACGACTCAAAGTCGATGTCAAAGCCTGTATCAAATTTCATTGCTCCAAGACTGCCTGTTGGAATTGCCATGAGTTCGCCTGCAACAAACACAAAGGAGATCAAGTGCAAGAGAACTGAAAGCGCGGGATGTAGGTCGAAGAAAAACCTAGATATAAGATTTTTCAGAATATGAATCGACAAACTCCGTTCAGCAAAAAATTAAAAAATTCTTCGATCTGAGGTTGACGAAATATTCTAGAGTTAAAATATTCGTCGATCTTAGTCAGAAGATTCGAAAACATTTCACCGAGCTCCGTTCGACGAAATTTTTTTGAAGTAGATTCGTCGATCTCCATTCTACGAAAATAACTTCACACATAGAGAGTTTGTGGAACTCCGTTTGATGAATATCTCTAGAGCCTTTCATAGTTCGTCAATCTCTGTTCGATGAAATTTGAAAAATTCGTCGACCATAAACAAAAATCAAACTAAGTCTTCTTCATTTATCATACCAAGCTGATTTATGAAAAACAGATGATTCCTCTCATCCAAAGGTTTGGTGAAGATATCTGCCCTTTGTAAATCAGTGTAGATATAGACAAGATTAATTTTATTTTTGTCTGCACACTCTCTTATGAAATGATTCCTAATGTTTATATGCTTGGTCCTACTGTGATGGACTAGATTTTGTACTATAAATATAGCACTTGTGTTGTCACATAAGAGAGTTGAATTATTTAAGTTGAACATATAGTCTAGGAGTTGGTTTTGAATCCACAGCATCTGAGAATAGTAACTACAAACAGTTATATATTCTGCTTCAGTAGTTGATGTAGACACAAATGACTGTTTCTTGCTAAACCATGAGACTAATCTCATACCAAGGAACTGTCATGTTCCTGAGGTACTTTTTCTGTCTACTCTACATCCAGCAAAATCAGCATCTGAGTATCTAGTTAACTCAAAATCTGACTCAGTAGGATACCAGAGTCCTAGACTAGGACACCTCTTTATATACCTCAAAATTCCTTTTAAGAAAACTAGATGAGATTCTTTAGGGTTCACTTGGAACCTAGCAGAAAGACATGTAGCAAACATTATGTCAGGTCTGCTTACTGTAAGGTGTACTAGGGACCCAACAATGCCCCTATATAATTTCTAATCAACAGGTTTCCCATGTTCATCAGAGTCTATTACAACATTAGTAGCCATAGGTGTTTTCTTTGCTGAGGCATCAGCCATCCCAAACCTTTTGAGAAGCTACTTAGCATACTTAGCCTGGGATATGAAGATGCCATCAGGTTGCTGCTTCACTTGGAGACCAAGGAAGTAGGAGAGCTCACCCATGCTACTCATTTCAAACTTTGAATGCATGAGGGAAAACCTCTTGCGTAGTTTGGAATTTGTAGACCCAAATATGATGTCACTACATAAATTTGTACCAACAAAATTTGACCCTTATGGTGTCTCGTGAATAATGTTCTATCTACAATTCCTCTAGTAAATTTATGCTTTATTAGGAAGCTAGCTAAGGTCTCATTCCAAGATCTTGGAGCTTGCTTTAAACCACAAAGAGCTTTATGCAATCTAAAGACATATGAAGGATAGGTTGGAGAGATAAAACCTGGAGGTTGTTCAACGTAAACCTCTTCTTTAAGTACTCCATTCATAAAGGCACTCTTGACATCCACTTGATAGACTTTAAACTTCTTGTATGCAGTATATACAAGGAAAATCCTGATTTCTTCCAGCCTTGCAACTAGTGCAAAAGTTTGGTCATAGTCAATTCCGTCCTCTTGCCTATAACCTTGAGCAACCAGCCTCATTTTTCTCTGACTATAACACCTTGGGCATCTAGCTTGTTTCTATATAGTCATTTAGTTCCAATGACTGGGTAGTATTTGCATCTTGGAACTAAATCCCAAACTCTGCATCTCTCAAATTGATTGAGTTTCTCTTGCATTACAATGATCCAGTGGGTATCTTACTCAACATCATTTATGGATTGAGGCTCAACTTGAGAGAGGAAACAGGCATGCATCACATCTTGGTTGAGTTGATGTCTTGTCTGTACACCTACTGACATGTCTCCAATCACTTGAGATCTAGGGCGATCCCTTAGTGTGATAAAGTCACTGGGTGAAGTTGGTTCAGCAACAGCATTTGGAGTTAATTCCACTTGTGCAATAATGTCTGCTGTTTGAGTAGGTTCAGCCACTTCCAAAAGTTCATCTTTACTGTATTCATCAGCTTGTGGAGGAGAATGAGATATGACCTTTTGAGTAAGGTTTAATTCTTCCAATTTCTCACACAAGTGAGCTACCTGCAAAAGATCTGAGGTAGAAGAGTACTTCTCCTTGTAATACATGTTAGATTCATCAAAAGAAATATGTACAGACTCTTCCATTTTTAATGATGATTTATTGAAAATCCTATAAACCTTGCTGACTTGGGAATATCCTAGAAAATTCCCTTTGTAGTTTTGGCTTTAAATTTTCTAATGTGTTTCTTATCATTGTTGTGAATGAAACATCTATACCCAAAGATTCTATTGTAATAAATTTTAGGTTTCTTCCATTTGAGTAATTCATAGGGAGTCTTACCCTTAAGTTTGTGTATAAAATTTCTATTCAGCACATAGTTTGCTGTGCTCACAGCCTCTGCCCAAAAGTATAAGGGAATGTATGCATCTGCAAGTAATGTTCCTGCAGATTCAATAAGAGTTCTATTTTTCCTTTCTGCTACCCCATTTTGTTGAAGAGTTCTAGGAGCAGAGAAATAATGCCGGCTACCTTCCTCCTCATAGAATCTTTGCATGGGAAGAGATTCAAACTCATTACCATGGTCACTTCTGATCAATGCACTGGAGTAGAATACTCAATCCTTATGCCCTTAAGAAAATCTAAAAGGCATTTGAAGTTATCTGACTTGTGTCTCAAGAAGAACACCCAAGAGAATCTAGAGAAGTCATCTACAATGACGAGATTGTAAGACTTCCCTCCTAAGCTTTGTACAACAATGGGTCCAAAGAGATCCATATGTAGCAAGTAGAAAATCTTAGGTGAATCACGCTTATTAATAGACTTAAGCTGTTTTTGGTTTGCTTGCCTTCTTGACAAGACTTGCATAGAATTTCCTTCTTGTAGGCGCCAGAAGACAATCCTCTTACAAGGTTGTCCCTAGATAGCTTAGAGATGTTCTTAAGGTTAACATGAACTAGTCTCTTAGGCCAAAGAATATTGTTATTTCTAACTTGGTTGAATAAACATATTTCTGAGGTAGCAAAATTAAAGTTTACTAAGTATATGTTCCATTGTCTATACCCTGTTAAAATAGTTTGGTTATTTGAAGAAATAATACATTTTGAATTACTAAAGCAAACCTGATAACCTTCATCAAATAACTGACTTATGGATATCAGGTTATGTTGGAGACCATTTACATATGCCACTTTTCTGAATGTGACAGCTCCACTGTTGAAATCTCCATGACCTTCAATTTGTCCAAAGCTGGAATCTCCAAAGATTACTTTTGGACCAAGCTTTGCCTTGAAATTGATTAGGTTATCCTTGCATCTAGTCATGTGCTTTGAGCACCAACTATCCAGATACCACTTATTTTGAGTGATAGGATAGTTCTTCACCTACAAGGAAATAAGTTAGAAGTTCTTGACCCAGGTCACCTTGGGTCCTTATCTCTTTTCATAAGAAAAGCTGGAATTATATGACCATTCAGGTTGGCTTTTATATCCTAAGGGGTGAAATCTTCTATGTGGAATAATCCAACCAGCAAGTGGATTAAAAGGTTTTCTAGGTTGATTTAAGTTTTTGTTAAAATTATGATTTTTATTATGTCTGTCTGGGTTCGACGAAAAGTTGAGAGTTCGTCGATCGTAGTTTGATGAAATGGAATGAGATCGTTGATCTCTGCTCAAAGAATGAAGATATTCATTTTTTGTGCCCCAGGTTCGTCGATCTCTGCTCGACGAATCATACACAGTTCGTCGATCGTAGTAAGATGAATTATTATAGATAATATTTTCGTTCATAGATCATCGATCGGAGTTCGACGAACTAGGCACATTTCGTCGACCTAAGTTCGACGAAATGTGTTGAACTTTGTTATTACTTAGAGTTTTCAGGTTTCTGTTCTTTTGATTTTTAGAGTTAGGTAATTCTTCTGTGGATTGTTTATTGTTTATTTCCTCTTTACCCTTACCTGAAACAAATTTTATAGGGGTTGTTAATATGTTCTTCTTAAGTATGGGGGGTATGCTTGATGATGCACCCAAGCCAAGTTTGCCATTCAGTCTGGCATTGACTGTACTTGTGATGTCCATCACCTTAAGGCTTGTCCCATTGAGAGATTCATCAAGTTGCTTGGACTCACATAACTTGGTTTTTAAAGAAATAATTTTTTCATTAGCTAGGATTAGTTCATCTTTTAATTTAGTGTTTTCAGAAATCACATTTTCATGATTATTGAGTCTTTCCCTAAGTATTTTGATTTCCTTTTTAGAGTTAATTAAATCAATACACATGGTTTTAAATTCAGTTTTGAAACTATCAGAACTATAATCAAATGAGGATAATACCTGATCAGCTTCTGATTTTGAAGTCTCTTCATTGTCAGATTCTTCTTCATCATCTGATGGGATGCTAGAGGCATTGATGGCCATGAGGAAAACTTCTCTAGCCTTTGCCTCTTCTTCCTCTTCACTAGAACTGGAAAATGTGGATTCATCTTCTGTGTCACTCCACATATCAGTAACAAAGCCCTTCTCCTTCATTTTCTGTTTGCTGGAGGAAGGCTTGTTGTATGGTTGTCTTCTGGAGTCCTTCTATCTTCTTCTTTCTTTCTTTTGATTCTCTGGACACTCTGAGATGAAGTGTCCTGGATTCCTACACCCAGAACATACTACTTTTTAGTAGGAGTTTTATCATATCTGGGCTTATCATCCTGCATGGATGCTTTTCTCCTGAAGTCTTTTCTTGTCATTTTGTAGAATCTCTTGGCAAGGAGACACATTAGTTCTTCATTAACTGTTAAAGCTTCAGTATCTTCAGCAGCCTTAAATGCTATGTTTTGCTCCTTTCTTGCTGGAGGAGGAGTCCTTTATTCTGCAGCTTCTCTAGACTTTATCAACTATTCATAGGATTTGAGTTTTCCCAATAGAGATTCTGTGGAAATCTCATTTAAACTCCTGGCCTCCTTGATTGGCGAGATCCTGGAATCTCATGAGCTTGCGAAGCACATGAGGTTCTTATCATTCACTTCAGTAAGAGTGATGTTCTTATCTAAAGTCTTCAGCTCATTGATTATTGAGCTCAATCTGTTGTACATGTCAGCAACAAACTCTGACTCATCCATCTTGAAGTTCTCGTATTGGGAAATTAGAGTTGATCTTCTATCTTTCCTCTCATCAGCAGAACCAGCTACCATCTGCTTAAGAGAGTCCCAAATAGCCTAGGCTGATGTGCATTCAGCCACTTTCTAGAAGATGTCATCAGACATAGTCTGAGCCAAAATATTCATGGCCTTTGCATCAGCAATCTTGGCTTTCTTCTGAGCATCTGTCCACTCAAGTGGTGGAACAGTATGTGTGCTTGATGTTGAGGTAGATGTAGTTGGTTGAGAAGGACCTGTCAAAATGGCATTGTAGATGTCCTCATCAATGGAATTCATATAAAGCTTATTTTTTGCCTTCCACATAACAAACTTATTCATGTTGCACACTGGGGGTCTGGTGCTTGCATAATCCTTGTTCTGTGCCATACTGTGACAATAAATCTAATGAAAATAAAAGATTAGATCAAACACTGGATCTTTTGTCTCAAGGGTTAGCTTGTACAACCAAAGGAACCTGCTCTAATACTAATCTAAAGTGAGGATTAGACCTGATATACTCTAGAGGGGGGGGGGGGGGGGGGTCAATAGAGTATCTGAAAACTATTTGTTGTTTATAAAATTAACAGAGTAAAGAAACTAATATTCACAGTAAGCAAAAGAGCAACCTAAGATATTTTATGCTAACACAGCCACAGCAGAACTAAACTAATCTATCACAGGCACAATAAGAGCATGAAGAAAAAGGGCAACCAGACGACACAAGTACTTTATAGTGGTTCCCCAACCTGGGTACATCCACCTTTCTACTACCCTGGTAGGAATCCACTACAGGTTTTGATCAGGTGAATGCCACCAATGAGCTATTGATCAGGTGCTCAAAAACTACATCAAGTCTTTTGATCAGGTGACTTGCAACCAATGGAATAACTTTTGAAGGGAGTTAAATAACCCTTTCTACAGTGATGGGGTGAGAGATTTATGGAGTCTTATGTTTCTCAAAACAACTGAGAAGATAAGTGGATCTTGATGTTGTCAAAGCTCCCCCTGAGATATTGAGTTGTTCAGGAAGATTGGAGCTTTGCATCAAGGTGTAGGTCTACTATCTTCAGCCTTGATTTGAACAGATCCAAGAACTTCTTGACTGATAGTGGTTTGTTGTCCTTGAAGAATCCTGGAGTGAAGGTTGAAGAAGTCTCTTGATTTGGAATGAATGTTCTTCTTCTTCTTAAGCAATGTCAAGGTGAAAGTCAGATTATTTTATGCATAGAGAAGGATTATAATGTTGTTGCTGTAGATCTTCTCTGTGTGCCTAGAATTTTCTTTCTGGTCTGGATTCTCTATCTGTTGAAAAGAGAGAAAATCACTTTTATATGATCAGTCGAATTTCTCCTTTGAAGTTTTGAATTGTCTGCATTGATTGCTGACGGCCGAGAGAGGTAATACAGCTGGATAGAATATCTGCATTAATGGATTTTCCCAACTCTCCTATTGAAAAGTGGCAAGAAATAATCTTAATGAATACCATAATCAATATTGCGTCTAACGGTTATATTTAGAGAATATTAATCATTGATTATTCAGGAATTACTGCAATAGAATAAGGACAAAAGAAGGAAAAATCCAAGTTTGGATCTGCATAGAATTCATCGAGCAAAAAACAGATTTCGTCGACATGAGTCCAAAGTTCATTGAGCTGAGAAATCTTGTTCGTCGACCTGGGAATCCATGTTTGTTGAGCTGAGAACTAGGTTCGTCGAACTGAGATCAGTTAATTGCTTTCTGATAAAACTTGTCAATTCTGTGCTCTAAGTTCGTCGAGCTGATAATGCAAATTCATCGACCTGAGTTCCGAGAAAGGATTTTGGACTTAATGTGTTGAAGTTGAGCTTCCAGAAATCGTCGACCTAAGCTCGAATATCGTCGAGCTCAACTTAGAGAATTTACTCTGAGTTCATCGAGCGAAGCACAACTTTCGTCGAGCTGAGTTCAACGAATGTCGAACTCACTTGTCTGAACTTAATCTAAGTCTTGAGTCTTCTGCTATCTTCTGTTGGCTGGTCCATGTGTGGTTGTTTCTAAGGACTTAGGCTAAACTCTAAGACACAAAGACATGACCCTGGCTATACAATGTGGGTCAAACATCCTAATTAGTGAACCCAGCCCAAATTAAATTAGGGATCCAATAAACACAACATTGGAGCCCATGTATACGATGACTCAGAGGGGTCACGGGTATATGTGCACTAAGAACACAGTCTAAACTGTCCTATCATTATAGGATGGCAGGGGACTCTAGGAGCGTATCAGCAAACAACCCAGCCCACCCATCCACTTGTCACGGAAGGAGCCCCAGGAATGAGCTCCGAGTACCAAGCCAAACCGTCCAAGGTCTATTTGTCAACTCCCATTGGTGTGATGACCAGCGGTCCCGTAGACCTGCCATACTATACTTAACCCATGATAATGACACTGCATGTTAACTCACACCGCATGCAAGTACACTTGGGCAATAAAAAAAACATTAAAGGGCTCCAATCGAGTCCCATCTCATCTTTACCAATCCAGTTTGGTCAAATAATAACGCACTTACACACTTTCACATTCCTGTGCTCCCAAGCACTTAAGGGTTCATCATAAACACAGGAGGCAAGGCACCTTATACATCATACCGGTCTCACACTGCTACCCATATGGAGACACAACTCTAGGCAGTAGACTACTTTATTCACCCCTTTAAAACCGGAGATTAGGATTCAACATTTCACATGACCACGGGCATTTTCTCATCTAGCCCCATTTCTAACATTCAGTAGGCACCTGCATATGAAGTCATAAATCATTTCCAAATCCTAGATCATACAACAATCATCATGACATTTATATTTCATCATGGTTATCATAACATACTAGAAATACTTCTCAAGTTCTTCCAACAATTTTGATCACCGCAAACTATAGATTACACATTCATGTATCAAGTACTACAACTCTTCCAAAACTTATAACATTCATCGCGTTATTGTTAAGTTGCATCTTTACCTGTTTTCATGAACAAACCATTTGTCCGTTCAAAGGTCCAACAACCATTTGTTCATCCTAGTTTCCTTTTACCAGGTTCAGAAATTCATCAATATCATTTGGCTACGATCATCCTACTGAGCCCAATTCTGAATGTACCACTAGACCAAAAATAGCCAGCACACATGTTTTTACTGTGCAATAACATTGACTGAACATTCCTGGAGCTACAGAGCTCCTTTGGAAACATGTAACAATTTTTTGGAAAGTACTTCAGAGGACTACCTCTTTCCTGTTCAGCCCTAGACTGGAATCTGACTGTACCATACTCAAAAATGGCTTTGAAGTTGCCATGAATTATAACGACATCTATGGCACATCTTTAGGACGAGGTCAAATACGTGGTCAAGGACGAGGACCACGAGGAAGAAATCCTAGACCTGCTCGAAAGAAAAAGTTTTCTCTAGATGTGACTCATGAGCGAAACCCACATGATGTGATTGCAGGCTTGTGATAATCTGATTAATACGTTATGAACATTCGTCCTTAGCTTACATGAGTTTGTGCTAGGGATCTAGCATTGAGATTGTTATAACTTGATATTTATGCACCGTGACTGTTAGTGGGAGATCATCCCACACTTTATTTGATATCGGTGCCACTCATTCATTTGGCTCGGCATTCTTCGTAAAAGATTTAAATGCCATGCAATTTTTCACCGATATCACATGGAGAGTGCGCCTCCCTTACAGTTCTGAGTTAACTTCATCCGCCATGTGCGACTTGGAAGTGTATATTGGAGGAATAATTTTTGAAACCCCTGTAATAGTGTTGGGGATGCCAGAATTTGATCTTATTCTCGGCATAGCATGGTTGGATTGGACGAGCTAGAATTTATTGTGCGGCGAAGCAAATTACCTTGAAGCTTGGAGACTAATAGATCATTTTCCAAGGTATTAGATTTGCACCAGTTGTAATATCCACACACAACCAGACTACTAGGAATTTTTTGTCACGACGAGGTCACAAAAATCTCTAATATGACCAAGAGGACCATGGGTCCCTATGTAAATAGGTGAAAGCACCTTGGTATGCAAATGGTAATTTCTTGACACTTAAGCTAGGGTTTGGCCTTTGGCACCCATCATGACTACTTGACCCCACCATATCATTTTCAACCTAATAGGGACCCTTTAGAGCTCATAAAACCCATTTTGGGTTAACCTATGGAGTTAACCAGGTCAACCCTAACACTAGTTATGTAAAATTACCCTAATTTGACCTAAGATGATTACCCCAAACAACAAATGCACTTGGGAGGTGGCAAGGGACTCAAGAAACTTAGTTGACGAGTCAACCCTCTGATTTGACCAAGTCAACACCCCCCAAGTCAACCTTGGTAAAACCAAGCTCAAATGTGGAGGAAAGCTAATCTTAACTTCAATCCATTTGCGCTAGCCCCAATTGTGATGGCCTACTTTCTACAAAAAGTGGAAATTGCCTAAAGAGCTATACAAATTCTAGAGTTAGTGACTCAGAGAGAGAAAATCAAGGTCTCATTCATGGGAGGAGAGAAAGAGGGGGAATAATGGTGAATGCAAAGAGGCTTCCACATTCCTCTTTCCTAAGCCTCCATTCGTCTCCCCTGACCCTTGGGAGGAGTTTGCCATCAATTCCATCTAGCCCAGCATAGGAGAGAGCACTAATTCACCATAACCCAATACCTCCTTCATGGACATTAATGGATATTCAAGGATTGCCTCTCCTTCTCCCCAAATTAACCACTCGATAAATTTTAAAATCTCCTAAGCAATCAAAACGAGTCTTTACATCACTGGTTTAGGTGGAGAACTGAGAGTTTGGCAAGAAAAAAGCTTGGGGTCATTGGCCATGGCACACCACCACCATACTCGCCGCCAAGCCCGCTTACAGGTCTAGTCCTCTTCCTTCTCCTCTATGCTAGATCTGTAGATCTTTAGGTGGAGAATTCGGCCTCAATCAAGCATGATCTGTGAGGAGAAAATGAGTAATTTTCCATGAAAATGCAACCCCTAGGGTTCACTGGAAACATCCCCTCCGGCGGCCGTGCCGCAGTTAGGCAATAGCCACCACCTCAACGAATGTGGTGGTGGTGGTGGCCGGCTAGGGAGGTGGCCGAAAATTTGTGTTTGAAAAGCTCCAAGAAGCTTTGATCCCATCCTTTGGCTAATCGGGGATGATGGACCGTGTCTGTTGGATCGGGCTTGATTGATAAGAGCAGGCCGAGATTTTATTTATAAATATAATATTTCATTTTGTCATATTTTATCAGTCACTTTGATTTAATTATTATAAACAAATAGATGCATTTTCTGCAAATATGCCCAACATAGAAAATCACTCCTATGGTGTCTAGTTTAATACAATATTTGAATCAACCCATTTGGATCACTGGATCACCCGCAACACACTTTTTGGTGCAAGGTGTCTATAGTCTAACCAAAAATTAAAATGAGTGCCTCCAGTCGACCACTCAGTCAAATGGCCTAAAAATAAGACCATAGTCTGGTTTGGCATGTCCCGTAACCTATCTAAAAATCAAAATTTTTGGAAATTATTTTTCAATAGTTTTTATAATAATATAATAATTCATGCATATGGTGAAAATTAGGACTGAGGACCTTAGATTCCACCCAAACTCTGGAGGATGACCAAAGGTGTTATCTCATCCCTATGAAAAAAATATAAGGCCTTTATGAGTTGATTTGATCAGGTATCATAGTGAGTAAAGTTGGGCCATTTAAAGGTAATAGGCTTAGTTCTTCATAGTGCACTTAGTGTGGATGAGTGATCAACCCTTCAACTAAACAAGGCAAAACATTCGCCCCTGATATATTATCACTTCAAACATCCCTTGGAATAGTTTTAGAAGTATTTAGGGTTGGGATACCATGAAACCGTAGTTCAAACCATAGGGTTGCCTATTAGGGTTAATGAAGGAAGAAGGGTCACATCTCCAAGTCTTGGCTCAAGACTTTTTGGATAGATTCATTGGGTGGAGAAACACCTTGGATAATTTAATTAGAATTTTATGAGTAATTCTCTCCCACAAATCACTTATTAACTAGAATATGAACTTTCCTATCAAGTGCAAAATACATGTCTATCCTGTGTTGAATGGTCATGAAACTTGGGTAATAAGTCTTTTATAATGTTATTTATCTTTGCAAATTTTATTTTAATTTTTGGTTGAAGAATTATGGTACCCTCTTTGTTATTTTAGAAATTGTTTAATAGAGAAATAAATGGTTTCATGACAAACTGAGTACAACATTTTAGACAAAAAGGATGCTTTGTAAATTTTATTATAATTTTTAGAAGTAATTAAGTAGATGTTCCTTCACAAGGTGCACTGGGTTTTGTTTTATTCATTAATTTATTTATATGGCAAAGAGAATTAGAAGATTATGAAAGTTTGGCAGTGACACTTTCTAACCATTATTGACCTCTGGTAATTTTAATATAATTTTTGGGTGATAAAATCTTATACACTTTTTTTTATTGTCATTTTGATAAAGAGTTTTATAATTTTAGTTATGATAGAAATCATTTTGTAAAAATCATGAAATTCATAAATTGTTGTTAATCAGTCTATAGGAAGATCTGAAAATTTTAGTGAGGTCATTGCATGTCAGAATTTTACACTCCATGTTCAAAATCATAGGAGGCATGATATTAGGAAAAATTATTAAAAGGCTGATTTAATTAGAAAAAATAATAAATTCTGGATTTGAGTACAATATGTCATTGTAGACGCCCATTAATAATCATAAGGTGATTGACAAAGTGAATTGGAGTATTCAACTTCATGCGCTTAAGTTAGTTCATTTGGTCTGCATATAGTGAATTGAAGTATTCAGGGTAAATTGTAGGCCTCACATGGGTGGAAATTTAGTGGGTGCACCAAGTTGTGGGGGGGGGGGGGGGTTGTTTTGATTAGGTCACCTTTAGGGCCAAATCCTAGGTAGTCTAGGTACCAAGGAGATGGAGTTGTGCTCGGGGCCGACAGAGTATCGTCTTCTCCCTGGGAATATTAATCCACTTAGGGTCAGTTATGGAGAAATATGTGAAACGGTTTGTTAATAAATAGATACTCATAAAAGTAAGTGCCTTGAGATAGGGAGCTTTGGGATACAACCCATCCTAGTTCCTAGAGCCTCGACAGTCCTTCACCGGGCTTGCCCTAGGCAGTCCAAGGTTAACCCTAAACTATAAGAATAAGCAGACTAAAAGAGTAACCTTTAATAAACCACCGTCACGTATACTTGTTGAGTCCAATTTTTATATTGTTTTTCGGACTCATCTGGGCTAGTTTTCTCACTCGTACACTGCATTTCAACCGGATATCGGTTATATTTGCATTGTTCGGTCATGAACCATTTTGTGCACTATTTTGTCCCCAGTGTGTGCAATTGAGTATTCTGTTATTGGGGGTATGTACATGGTGCTCCCCAATGTTCTTTCCCGCTGTTTTCTTTGCTATATTTTTGTTGATGGGAGTTTGTGCTCCAGTTTTGGTTTTGTTGTGCAGTTGGTGCGTTTTTCCCAAAGGTAGGAATTCTGTTTTCAAGAAAACGCACGGTTGTGTGTTCTATTCGCGCACGGTTTGAGCCCGATCGTGCATTATTTTCGGCTGGATGATCGTCGAGTTGAGCTCGACAAATATCGTCGAGCTGAGTTCGACGAATTTCGTCGAGCTGAGTTCGATGATCCTCACGCATAGTTGACGTACGGTTTCATCGTAACCGTACACGAAGGAAACACACGGTTTTCCTGTAGCTTTCTAGTTTGTTCCATTCTGTGGTTAATTGTGTGATTTGTTCTCGTACGGGTGGAAGCGCTCGTGCGCAATTAAAATGCATGGTTCTCCTATGTGTACATGCGTTCCAGCTTTCTATTGCCACTCATGTGATTTCCTTCACGCACGGGCGGAATCATCCGAGCGCGAAGGAACGCATGGGTCAACGCCTTCCGCAGGCTTGCTGAGAAACTTAATATCACACTGTTTGAGCACGGTCGTGCGCCAAACCGTGCGTGCCTATTTTTCTGACCTGCTTCTATTTGAAACATAGAATTCTTCTTCTCGGTAATAGTTCCGTTCCAGTCCGTCTCAGCCGCCATTTTCCGATCTTTTGAGCGGGGAAACTTTCGCTTAGCCGTTATTTTCTCTCTCTTCCTTGGAGGGTTGATCCGGCCACCATTTGTACTCCATGAGCTAGGAACTTCTTCATCTCCAACCATCATTATCATCTCCAAGCTCTATGCTCCATGTCAAGCTCAAAGGTTGCTGCATCCACGAAGTTCTCTAGTTAGAACCAACCAACGATTATTCACAAAGAAGACGGGATTTTTGGAAGGATGTGACAACACTTTTCGGTTCTTGGACGTCAACCGTAGACCGATTTCAGACAAGGCCCGGCAACTCTTGAATTTGGCAGTGAATCTCGGAGAGACTTCGTGCGTTTGGTTGTTTCTCTTCATCTTTACTTGTTGTACATCTTTTTCTGCATATTTGGTTGTTGGATTGATGTGTGAGAACATTTATATCTCGAATATTTCAGCATGTCTGAGTGTTGATATATTTAAGTTCTGTATTTTTCTATTGAACTTCAGATTTTCTCTTGTTGAAGTTGTGATCGTGCCGTTCTAGCGATTGTTAGAAGCGTGCTTTGCGAAGAGGTGGTCGCGACCCTCGTTAGCTCTTCCACCTTCCGTATTACTCTCTTGAGTACTCCACCAATGAGATGCGGTGACGGTGACCTGCAATAGTTTTCTTATTGTTGTTAACTTAGGAATCCAAACCAAAACCCCCTTTGTTTACGTTAATGCTTGCAATCACCTTTTCGATAGCGAAATCACACTCCCAACTTGCACTCCTCGAGAGATCGATATCCTGGGATTCAACTCCTCAATTTTATTACTTCACAGTGATCGGTACACTTGTCGTGAATGCATCAAGTTTTTGGCACCGTTGCCGGGGAGTGCAACCGTTGTGTGCATTTTTCTCTTGAAAAAAGTTTGCAAGTACTGTTGGAATTTTTGAAAGAATTTTCTTTTATGCTGTATGACATATCCCAACTCAGGTGAAAGGGTTGAAGATCTTGTGGTTGAGCTAGAAACTGCAAGTGCGAGGTGAGCTCGTCTGCGTGCTGCTGCTGCTGAAGAAGGAATGGAGAATAATGGCCTAGGAGGAAATGGCCAAGGAGATCGGGTTGCAGCTGGCCAAGAGGTGGTCCAGCCATGCGTTACAATGCGCGATTTAATAACCCCGACTGCAGGAAGTGTTTACTCTGGCTTCGCGCCGGCCATCGTAAACAACCACTTTGAGATAAAACCCGCCATCCTGAATATGATCAGGAATAATACGCAGTTCTCAGGATTACCGAGTGAAGACCCGCAGCTCCATCTGCCGGAGTTCTCAGAGATTTGTGGCACATTCCTGTATTCTGGAATTTCAGACGACGTTGTGAAGTTGAGGTTGTTCCCGTTCTCACTGAGGGAGAAGGCAAAGACGTGGCTACATACCATTATTCCAGGGACTGCTACTACTTTGGAGGCATTGTCCTTTATGTTCTTGGCGAAGTTCCACCCAGTGGATAAGATAGTGAATGCTCGAATGGATATGTCAACCTTCCGACAAATAAATCATGAGACACTATCCGAGGCATGGGAGAGATTCTCAGAACTGTAGCGTCGATGCCCGGAGCATAGCTAGAAGCCATGAAATCTAGTTGAAATATTTTATTTTGGTATTGAGCCTAATTTCAGGGCAATGATCGACGCAGTTGCTGGAGGCACGATAATGAACTTATCACCGTAAGAGGCATTGAGGCTACTTCGAGATACCACATCCCATAACACTTATTGGACCGCCGGGAGAAATGTCCCTAGAGGGGCAAGAACTTTATTTTAAGTTAACGCTGTGGTGCAACAATCAGAATCGAGCCATCACACTATAGATGGAAGGAATATGTTTACCAGATCGGCCCCTCCTCTAGATCAGTTTACGGACATATCTTGTCATGGTTGTGGTAACCCTGGCCATCATGCCTACGAGTGCAACGCTAGAGAAAGCATTGCTGAGCCGTTAGGTATAATTTCTAAAGAAAATGTAAATTTTATAAATAGTCAAAATCATAATGTTCCTTTTAATAATGTTTATAACCCCAATGTGAGAAATCATCGCAATTTCTTATGGAATCAGAATGCTCCCGGCCAAAGATGGCAGGGAGGCCAGCATCAATTAGATGCTCAATCCTCTAGTAGCCAGCCGCGACCGCCGCATATGGGTTATATTCCAAACCCGTAAGGTTAACAGAAAAGTGAGCTGGAAGAAATGATGGAGAGGTTTGTTGAGATGGCCCGATCAAATATGGCTACTCAAACTGCATTCATGAGGAACTTAAAGACACATCTGGGGCAATTGGCCCAAGTGTTCTCGGAGCGTTCTCGCGGCACCCTCCCAAGTGATACGGAGAAAATCCTCGTGAGCAAGTAAAGAGTGTTGGGGATGTAGAGGAGTGCAATCATAATGAATTGGCCTTCAAATGTGAGATCAATGTGGTAGAGACAATAGCTCTATACAATTCTGGATGATAATGCAACATTCTCTCTTTGCAAGATGTGGAAAAATTAAATTTAATTATCGAATCTGATGTACAGAAATCTCCAGTGCTAGCGGATGGATCGGTAGTTAAGACCGATGGTGAGATCAAATATGTGGAAGTAATTATGAATGGGGATACTGTGGTCACTGACTTTCAAGTTTTAGGACCTATGGGTAGCACGTCTAAACCCATCTTAGGACTCCCATTCCTGAAAGCCAGTGAAGCTACTTTGCAATTTAATGTGAGTGGTATCACTTTGGCCCCTAAAGTGAATCTGACTCTACCATAATCACCTCCCCATATTAGTTCAAATGAAAATGGAGAATTTTTGCAATTAAATGATTCATTATCTAATAACGTGTCTAGTGCTGCTAAGACATGTTTTCCACTGAAGGAATGCGAGCAGGTTAAGAAAGTGATCGAATAGCTGACGGTAGTTGTGGGAGAGATAGAGACGGAGTCACTTGATGTGAAACAAGATTCCGCTGAGAAGAAACATGAGCTGAGCATGCCCGTTGATAGCGTGCAGAAAACTGAATTGAAATCTTCTATTTGTTCGAACAAAGTTTGTAAAACTATTAAATAGGTAACTTGGGCTCATCTTTCACCCGCTGTAGATGAGGAAAGGATGCCCCTAAATGCGAAAGATAAACTTGTTGCTAAATTGGTAGGTGTGATCATATCACCCTGGCTATCCCCTTCTGTGGATCTGAAATGAAAGGAGCTGCTCCTACGCAAGGTGCAGAATTTTGCCCGCCAGTGTGAGAAGGACAAGGTTATGGCCAAGGGTGACTTGTCTTCCCTGGGCCCTAAAGCCTTCGCCTCATCCTCATCTCACCTGGTTGGGAGGATCTATCACAAATCAGTGTTCGGCTGAAGAGTGAAGATTCTCCGGGGTTTTCGTTTACTGCTTTTTCTAGTTTCATTTTCTGCTTACTTCTATGTGTGTTTGTCGACTTTTTTTGAACTTATTACGTAAAACAATATTCTTATAATTGCTAATAAAGGTATTTGGTCCACCTTAAGGAAGGTAAAGAAAAGGGCTTATGAGAGACAACCCAATTTTGGTGCTTTTAATTTGCTCAATTTTGCTACTATTATTATATGCTTTTAGTGTGCGTGGTTGGAGATATTCTGTTATGCAGGTGGAATTTGTTTGGGCCATGGACTATTTGCAGAAATTAACGCCAATATTTTGGTATGCTCATTTTCTGAGCATGTGGTAACCTCTTCCCTCAACCCTTTATTTTTCTATTTTTATTGCAAATCATGGTTAGAATGTTTAGTATAAGTCTGGTGGGGGAAAGTTTCGTGAGTTATCTTTGCACATGCACTAGCATACCACGAGAGTATTTTCATTTTCATTTTTTTATTTTATCATGGCAGCAATGTGCACCTACATCACATGAGTGCGCACTTAAACACGCACTCGACCAATGTTTATTTTATTTCTTTTGTGTTAACTTTAAGACAGTGGAGTTTGCTTAGGATTTTAGTAAAGAGTAGTGTGAAACTCGTGCAGTGCTCCTAATCGAGTACTCATGGTGTAACGCCCCCACCTGTCACATGACATATAACGGTGGGTCCGGCCGGGGCCCCACGTCATATAGCACAGACAAGCAAAGGAATTACGTGTGGAAATCAAAATCTATGTGTATCCTTAACTCATTCCATTCTAGCGCAGCATTTTTCTTTTTAACATGAACTCAAGCCAGAATGTCCACCAATATATAAATACCACATTTATATAGAACAACACCAGGAATGTATACAACTCACACACCCTGGCCTTATGGCCTTACAAGTTCCTCTTTACACAACAACAATTTCGTACATCGGCACGCAGGCCGGCCACACATGAAATCCAACCATGATTCTTCACATAGCCTTCAAGGACTAAGAACACCAGGCTAGCCAATACACTTATTCTTTCCAAACCGCAGCACCTGCAATTCATCATCCAAACCAACACAGAAAACAAAGTAACGGTCAGCATTGCTGACCCATTATAACGACCCTACCCCCTATCCAGGGTAGTGGTTCCTTCCCTGTATACAGTGCTTCCTTTCTCATCAAGCATCAGCAAACATCACCAAATCACATCATAGATAGATCATTCTCTTTATGCCACTAACTAACAAACACATCACATCACAAACGCTGGAGTCTACCAACGCTCCGTGCACTCAGGGCACCTTCTTGGCGTACCGGAATCCACCATCGTACACCGCTGTATCTCGAGGTGTTAACTTGTTGGTTGACCGGCCCTAGTCCACCAGCTCGCAGGCTGGCGACATCCCGCCCAAGCCACTCAGAGGTCCATCCTCACAGCATCACAAACAGAGCAGACCGACCCACACTATGTGGTGTAGCAAGCCGGGTTTATCTAAGCTCCCCAGGCATTGTCTACCCATCGATCCCCCTCCTAGTCCGATCGACCCACCCATGTGGTGCAGCAAGCTGGGTTTAACTCGGCTCCCCAGGCGTTGCCACCAATCGATTCCTCCCTTAACTGGATCAACCCACCCTAGTGGTGTAACAGGCCGAGTTTATCACGAGCTCCCCAGGCGTGCTACCAATTGATCATCTCATATCTAGGAGTTTCACCAAAGCCTCCTCACAATCATCACATCCATACATTCATCACAACAGAAATCCGTTTTGCACATCATCAAAGCCACAGAGTCTTCTCTGGTTTACCCATGAACATCACCAATCCAGACTACCGGTCCTGATGGGCTTCACACAGCATGCCTACGCCGTACTCCATATTTCCGGCTCTAAATACAGACACAACAAAGCAATCACTTCCGCGATCCACCTCTTGGTGGAGGATTCCAAGCACATGTATAGAGAAAGGACTTCGATGTCCAAGAAGGAGATCGTTACCCTTGAAGATCGCTTCAGTGCCATGAAGTAGCCGGATGGAAATCACCGCCTCGGCTTTGCCTTCACGAATCCGCTCTCGGATCTTCGCTCCGCACTCCGCAGCTCCTACAGTAGCTGGAAGACTCCTCCCTTCTCTCTCCCTAGGCCTTTCTTCTCTCTCTCTTGAAATGAAAATAAAGAAGAAGAAGAAGAAGAAGATAAGAGAATTTATCTTCTAATTCTCGGCCTCCTAGACACCTGGACAAAGCCCAGCCCTTGGATCCAGGAAGAGGGAAACAAACGGCTCAGATCTGGCCAGAAAATCCTGAACACGGCCCGACACGCCCTGTGACACGCCCATGTCACAGGCCGTGTCCCTCTAAGCGCCAGACAACCGACTCAATCCAGCCAGTACACGCCCGTGTGACACGCCCGTGTCACGGCCGTGTCCTCGACACGCCCTCAGACACGCCCGTGTGTGAGGCCGTGTACCTCAACAGAAATAATCCCAAAAAAACCCGAGACTTCACACAGCCTGGCACACGGCTTGGCACACGCCCGTGTTCCTGGCCGTGTGCACCAGGACACACCCGTGTCCCGCAAACACGCCCTAACCCGAGACGTCGAGTTGAGTTCGACGCCCACTGACACGCCCTGTGACACGCCCGTGTCACAGGCCGTGTCCTCACTGGAAACTCGATACTCGACGATCGTCGCGTAACACTCGTCGAGCATACGACACGGCATCCGACACGGCCGTGTTCTGGGCCGTGTGCCCCTCTCGACGATGTCGAGCGAAAATCGTCGACACCAAGTCCGATCGTCGACACAACCTCGACACGCCCGCGACACGCCCGTGTCGCAGGCCGTGTCAACTGACACGCCCTGGGACACGCCCGTGTCCCAGGCCGTGTCACCCAAAAATCCTGTTTTCAGAAAATTGGCCTGTTACAATCCTCCCCTCCTTCAAATAATTTCGTCCTCGAAATTTGACTCCAAGCAGCCAATCCGTCACAACATCACAAAATCGTACACCCCAATCCTCCGCACACACTAACAAACAGACAACACAACAAACATCCCTAACTTCCACTTGTGCACATTCAGTCACATAAAACCTCAAAACAAAACAACATGATTGATTTATCTCCTCACAATCACAAGTGCACCAAGCTATTATAGAGACCTCCAACTATATAGAAACATCATTTACATACATCACGATAGATGATTCACCAAGTTCCGATTCCCGATTCAGTCAAAAGTGATGCACATCAGCTATTATTCATCACACCTGATATCAAAACATAGTTTACATACACAACATTCAGAGCATCGACATGATTCACATCGCAGTTCACTTCCGCTCAGCCTCCCGATTTTGAAATTCGCGATTTAAAGATAAATGAAACGCTCGAGGCTGAATTTCACCAACTGAACTTTGCGGCTCTTGCACTTCCATCGCATGAAATCGAGCTTGCGTCCGGGGTGCAGATGATTCAGCCACTGCTTTCCCTTTTCGTCATATGACGCACCTGTCTTTTTCTCACTCCCTGGAGGGGCATTCCAACAGAATTTTGCTATGTGTCCTTGCTGCCCATAGTTATAGCATACACGTCCTGGCCCATACGTTTCCCCCGAAGAAACAATCGACGGTGCTGATTTCACCGGCCTAAATCTTTTCTTCTCTCGTCGTCGAAACTCCGATTGATCCAATTGCGACATTTTAAACTCTGACTTTTCCTGTGCCAATCTCTTATTCTCTCGTACTTGCTTCATATCCTTCTCCAAGGCACGAGCTGTATCGACCAACGCCTGAAAACCTTGGCTCACCGAACTCGGAAGTGCCAACCTCAATTCATCCCGCAATCCTTCATAAAATCGATTTGTCTTTCGTGCTTCCTCCGCAAAGGTAGATCCCGCATATCTCCCCAATCTTGTAAACTCATGCAGGTAGGTATCAATATCTCACTCACCCTGAACCAAACGGAGAAACTCATTTTCCATCGCAATCCTCTGTGACACTGGCACATACTTGGCTAAAAATAGTTGGGAGAATTCCTCCATTGAAACCTCCATTAAACCTCGACCTGCCAAGTGATGCACTTCAATCTCATCCCACCACAATCTCGCATCTCCTTCCAACAGAAAAGTGGTCAACATCACTTTCTGCTCCTCGACCGTCCTGATTGCGGTTAGGATCCTTTTTACTCTTGCCAACCAATCTTCTGCCTGCGTTGGTGAGAGCGCTCCACCAAACGTCGGTGGATGAAAGTGCATAAAACGTGACAAGGCATCGTCACTTGCTTGCGCTTCCACCACCTCGGTAGCATGCTCTTGCCTTCCACCAGGTCTTACCTGTCCAGTTGGTTGTGCTTGTAACACTGCAAGCACTGTCTCCGCCACCACCCGTATGGCTTCTGCCGAAGGAGGCATAGGCTCTCCAACGGGTGCTGCACTCTCATCAGACCGCTGGGGCTCAGACGGCCCAGCTCCATCCCTCGCCACCTATCAATGTACAGAACACCATTAAATTCTTCCAAATCATAACGGTACTGGTACATTGGCTACACACGCACGCACATCATGTGCATGACATACATTCCTAGTGGACATTCATGAGTTCAATTATGTTCTCTCCTCCCAAACAATCTCAACCTGGCTCTGATACCACTTTGTAACGCCCCCACCTGTCACATGACATATAACGGTGGGTTCGGTCGGGGCCCCACGTCATATAGCACAGACAAGCGAAGGAATTACGTGTGGAAATCAAAATCTATGCGTATCCTTAACTCATTCCATTCTAGCGCAGCATTTTTCTTGTTAACATCAACTCAAGCCAGAATGTCCACCAATATATAAATACCACATTTATATAGAACAACACCAGGAATGTATACAACTCACACACCCTAGCCTTATGGCCTTACAGGTTCCTCTTTACACAACAACAATTTCGTACATCGGCACGCATGCCGGCCACACATGAAATCCAACCATGATTCTTCACATAGCCTTCAAGGACTAAGAACACCAGGCTAGCCAATCCACTTATTCTTTCCAAACTGCAGCACCTGCAATTCATCAACCAAACCAACACAGAAAACAAAGTAACGGTCAGCATTGCTGACCCATTATAACGACCCTACCCCCTACCCGGGGTAGTGGTTCCTTCCCTGTATACAGTGCTTCCTTTCTCATCAAGCATCAGCAAACATCACCAAATCACATCATAGATAGATCATTCTCTTTATGCCACTAACTAACAAACACATCACATCACAAACGCTGGAGTCCACCAACGCTCCGTGCACTCAGGGCACCTTCTTGGCGTACCGGAATCCACCGTCGTACACCGCTGTCTCTCGAGGTGTTAACTTGTTGGTTGACCGGCCCTAGTCCACCAGCTCGCAGGCTGGCGACATCCCGACCAAGCCACTCAGAGGTCCATCCTCACAGCATCACAAACAGAGCAGACCGACCCACACTATGTGGTGTAGCAAGCCGGGTTTATCTAAGCTCCCCAGGCATTGTCTACCCATCGATCCCCCTCCTAGTCCGATCGACCCACCCATGTGGTGCAGCAAGCCGGGTTTAACTTGGCTCCCCAGGCGTTGCCACCAATCGATTCCTCCCTTAACTGGATCAACCCACCCTAGTGGTGTAACAGGTCCGGGTTTATCACGAGCTCCCCAGGCGTGCTACCAATTGATCATCTCATATCTAGGAGTTTCACCAAAGCCTCCTCACAATCATCACATCCATACATTCATCACAATAGAAATCCGTTTTGCACATCATCAAAGCCACGGAGTCTTCTCCGGTTTACCCATGAACATCACCAATCCAGACTACCGGTCCAGATGGGCTTCACACAGCATGCCTACGCCGTACTCCATATTTCCGGCTCTAAATGCAGACACAACAAAGGAATCACTTCCGCGATCCACCTCTTGGTGGAGGATTCCAAGCACATGTATAGAGAAAGGACTTCGATGTCCAAGAAGGAGATCGTTACCCTTGAAGATCGCTTCGGTGCCATGAAGTAGCCGGATGGAAATCACCGCCTCGGCTTTGCCTTCACGAATCCGCTCTCGGATCTTCGCTCCGCACTCCGCAGCTCCTACAGCAGCTGGAAGACTCCTCCCTTCTCTCTCCCTAGGCCTTTCTTCTCTCTCTCTTGAAATGAAAATAAAGAAGAAGAAGAAGAAGAAGATAAGAGAATTTATCTTCTAATTCTCGGCCTCCTAGACACCTAGACAAAGCCCAGCCCTTGGATCCAGGAAGAGGGAAACAAACGGCTCAGATCTCGCCAGAAAATCCTGAACACAGCCCGACACGCCCTGTGACACGCCCGTGTCACAGGCCGTGTCCCTCTAAGCGGCAGACAACCGACTCAATCCAGCCAGTACACGCCCGTGTTACACGCTCGTGTCACGGCCGTGTCCTCGACACGCCCTCAGACACGCCCGTGTCTGAGGCCGTGTACCTCAACAGAAATAATCCCAAAACAACCCGAGACTTCACACGGCCTGGCACACGGCTTGGCACACGCCCGTGTTCCTGGCCGTGTGCACCAGGACACACCCGTGTCCCGCAAACACGCCCTAACCCGAGACGTCGAGTTGAGTTCGACGCCCACTGACACGCCCTGTGACACGCCCGTGTCACAGGCCGTGTCCTCACTGGAAACTCGATACTCGACGATCGTCGCGTAACACTCGTCGAGCATACGACACGGCATCCGACACGGTCGTGTTCTGTGCCGTGTGCCCCTCTCGACGATGTCGAGCGAAAATCGTCGACACCAAGTCCGATCGTCGACACAACCTCGACACGCCCTGCGACACGCCTGTGTCGCAGGCCGTGTCAACTGACACGCCCTGGGACACGCCCGTGTCCCAGGCCGTGTCACCCAAAAATCCTGTTTTCAGAAAATTGGCCTGTTACACATGGTGCGTAGATATGGTATAGATTTAATATTTCTTTGTGCTTGTAGATTTATACTTTTCTGTATTTGTAAATAATGTTTGTACTAATCAAAACTGTGGAAGCTGGAGAAATCGAACAGTAGTGTAGGAATGTGTGTAGCCGCCGCTACCCTCATTTTGCTCGAGTCGGGAGGAAGGATTATCTTTCTCGGTGCCTAAGAACTTGCCCCAAGCTACTCTCGAAGCATTGGTTCACGGTTAGTCGACCGTGTGCGTGATGTAGGACATCATTTTGGCCTGGTTGAGCCTTGTTCCCAGTCCTAATGTTAATCTTTGTTAGCCCATTTTGTGCATACCCATCCAATTGATTTAGCTCCACTACACTATCACCAAGGCCTTAAAGCTTTGCCCAATTGCACACCCCTATTTCGCTCTAGTAGTATGATACTTCTTCCATTGGTGTTGTGGCTGTGAGATTTCTTTGTGGTTGTGCGGTGAAGTTATTTTGAAAATAACGGCTGACTATGCATTGTAAAAATAAAAAGTAAAAAAGAAGATATATATATATATATATATGTGTTGATGATATAAAAGAAGGAAGTGAAAATGCATGGTTTATTTATAGTGTTGTTGTGGTGGTAGGCGGTGCACACACCCGTGGTGTCAAGTTCAAGTCTATGGTGTAGTGCACTAGCATGTTTTGTATGCAAGAGGAGTGCATTTATTTGAGCTCATTGGGGATGTGCGTAGCTATCGTTCTTACCCCTTTTACATCCTTACCTACATATTTACCCAAGCCCCACTTCTACCCTAAAGTCCTACGGATTTGCGCTAGAGTCATACTAGCTCCATGGAGAGAGTGCGAACGGGCAAGCGTATGTTCTCCGACATTGATCGATTTCTTTGGAGGTGATCCCGAGCCCCGGTCTTCGGCAATGCTCAACTTAGTGGCTAGCCTACTTTCTTCCTACGCATAACCAATTGGTTCTCCAGTATTCTATTTTGAGTAGTTAGAATACTTATTTACACTTTTTGAAATTTATAAACTTCATAGCATATTAAAAATTATTTCTATTATATTTTCATGCCCATGCTGTATTTGATCTCTCACTTTACTTTATTTTGAAATTTGTAAGCCAGCTAGCTGTTTTCGAGTCCACAGAGAGATGATTTGCTCGGGACAAGCAAATGTTTATGTCAGGTGGTGTGATGAGTCCAATTTTTATAGGGTTTTTCGGACTCATCTGGGCTGGTTTTCTAACTCGTGCACTGTATTTCAACCGGATATCGGTTATATTTGAATCGTTCGGTCATGGACCATTTTTTGCACAGTTTTGGCTAGAGGGTGTGCAATTGTGAATTTTGTTATTGGGGGTATGCACATGCTGCTCCCCATGGTTCTTTCCTACTATTTTATTTGCTGTATTTTTGTTGCTGGGAGCTTATGATGCAGTTTTGGTTTTGTTATGCAAGTGGTGCATTTTTCCCAAAGGCATGAATTCTGTTTTCTGGAAAATGCACGGTCGTGCATTCTATTCACGCATGGTTTAAGCCCAATCGTGCATTATTTTCAGCTGGAAGATCGTCGAGTTGAGCTTGATGAATTTCGTCGAGCTGAGTTCGACGATCCTCACGCATGACTGACGCACAGTTTCATCATAATCGTGCGCGAAGGAAACGCACGGTTTTCCTGTAGCTTTATAGTTTGTTCCATTCTGTGGTTAGTCGTGTGATTTGTTCTCATACGGGCGGAAGCGCACGAGCGCGAGTAAAACACACGGTTCACCTGTGTGTCCCTGCGTTCTAGCTTTCTGTCGCTACTCGTGCGATTTCCTTCACGCACGTGCGGAATCATCCGTGCTCGAAGGAAATGCATGGGTCAACGCCTCTCCTTCCGTAGGCTTACTGAGAAAGTTAATATAGCACGATTTGCGCATGTTCGTGCAACAAACCGTGCGTGCCTATTTTCTGACCTACTTCTATTTAAAGCGCAGATTTCTTCTTCTTGGGAAGAGTTCCGTTCCAGCCCGTCTCAGCTGCCATTTTCTGCTCTTTTGAGCGGGGAAACTTTCCCTTAGCCATTATTTTCTCTCTCCTCCTTTGAGAGTTTATCCGGCCACCATTTCTACTCCAAGAGCTAGCAACTTCTTAATCTCCAAAAACCATTATCATATCCAAGCTCCAAGCTCCATATCAAGCTCAAAGGTTGTTGCATCCATGAAGTTCTCCGGTTAGAACCATCCAGCGATTATTCACGAAGAAGATGAGATTTTGGAAAGAGGTGACAACCCTTTTTGGTTACTGGACGTCAACCGTAGACCGAGTTCGGACAAGTCCGAACAACCCTTGAATCCGGCCATGAATCTCGGAGAGACTTCATGAGTATGGTTGTTTCTCTTCCGTATATGTGAAAACATTGATAACTCGAATATTTCAGCATGCTTACATGTTGATATTTTTTAGTTATGGATTTTGCTGTTGACCTTCAAATTTTCTCTTGTTGAAGTTGTGATCGTGCCGTTCTAGCGATTGTTAGAAGCGTGCTTTGTGAAGAGGTGGTCGTAACCCTCGTTAGCTCTTCCATCTTCCATATTACTCTCTTGAGTACGCCACCAAAGAGACGGGGTGACGGCGAGCCGCAATAGTTTTCTTATTTTTGTTAAATGAGGAATCCAAACCAAAACCCCCTTTGTTTACGTTAACTCCTGCAATCACCTTTTCGATTGCGAAATCACACTTCCTACTTGCACTCCTTGAGAGATCGATATCCGGGGATTGAACTCCTCAACTTTATTACTTGACAGCGATTGGTACACTTTCCGTGAATGCATCAACACTTACCTTGTCTTTTCGGGATGATTGTTGGTATAAATTCACGAGCGGTGAACTCGTTGTACGATAACATAGATGGTTTATATTTTGTGAACCGACAGCTCGGGAGCTCTTTATAGCATGTTTGCATGTGAATTAAGTGGTTGGTCCTCGTTATTGAACGGTCTTTCACACCGACGTCGATATGTTGACTCGACAAGTGTAAGTGTTCACTTATCCCATAAAAGACTAGTGGATTTGCCCGCAGTAGTACAAGAGACTTCGTATCACCTAACTATGGGTGTACCTAGAAGTTCGTAGGGTCTAGGTTGGATAGTGTGAATATCGACCTAGGAGTGGGTAGGACCAACCCACTACCTCTGTTTGCCACTACGAGAGGTACTTGATAGTTTAACTAACTCTAAATGGGGGAACTAAAGGTCTGTGTGCATAGAGTCGGGTGGGTGCGTAGCACTTGTGTGAAATTCATCATCTAGCATGCAAAACATTTCATGCCATACATAACTTTGCATAAAATCTCTACCCCTACTGTATAAATTATTATGGAATCATTTATACATTAGACCTTGCAAAACGGCCCCATAACTTATAAGTTTATATGGACATTCTTATAATTAAAGGTTATTTTTTTGTGATGATAGTTAGTGGTTCTACATTTTCTTTAATCTATTTCTTCCATTATGTTGATACTTTTACTTTCAGTTCATTTATATACCTACCATAACTCTGATACATACTTTAGCATGTGATAGTTAGGACCACTGTCATCTACTATAGCTAACTTTCCAGTTTCAGTTCCTTTCCTTTTGTCCTCCCCGTACGGTGCTTAGGTTTCACGGGGGGAGGGAGGGGGATCAAGACTTAGTTTAAACTAACCGTCTGATAGGCATAACATTAGGGACTCCAGCTGGGAGATAGGGTGGAGTTCTAGGGGATACTTCACAACCAGAGTACGGCGTAGGAGGATGTGAACTAGCCTAATCAAGGTGTAGCACCAGCAGCCAGAGGATTAGCGAGTGATTATTAGATTTTCTTCTGCTAGCATTATGTAGTGAGGATCATATGTACATGGCAGGAGCCCTCTTATATTTTCTTTCTCTGTGGAATATTTCTTGTGGTTTAGCTTTTGATTTATATGGACTTGATAAATATTGAATGTGATGGTGGACTAGTTTATCTCTATGGGTACCTCTTCTTTTCCTTTATGCTTTATGCTCGAGTATTTGTCGATAGAATCGAAAATTTGTGGTGTCGACCACCTCGGGAGTGTACAACCCCATAGCCGGGCGAGTGGGACCCTCCCCAAAAATCAGCCTAGGGGCGTGTTATGGGCGACGAGTTGGTGTGACCCGATTCGGAGGCATGCGGGTCCTCATGCGTGCGTGTGTGCGGAGGTTTCATGCACATAGGTGTAGCATTTATATATATATGTATGTTATATATATATGGCATTATATTATAAATATATATATGATATTATATAATATAGATAGGAGGAGATATAGAGGGGATAAGAAAATAAGAGCAGAGGGGGAGGGCACGGGTTACAGGAAGGGGTCGGGAAAATAATAGAGGCAGGGGATAAAAGATAAAAATATGGGGGGATTTTTTTGGGCAAGGAGACGGGGGTCCAGCACTCCAGCGGGAAGGGGAAGAAAAAAGAAAAAAAGGATCGGGGAGGTATTTCTCTTCCCAGCTAGGGATCGGCCAAGCAGTACAGCCGCCGCTGCCCCTTCCCCGCTCTCTCCCGTCGCCGGCAAAGCAGCGCAGCCGCCGCGCCCTCCTCTCTCTCGCCCTAGGACTAGGGCAGCAAGGGGCCGCCCGCCCCATCTCTCCCTCCGGCCACCGCCCGGGCTAGGGCACGACCTCCTTCTTCGCTCTCTCCCATCGCCGGCGAAGCAGCAGGGCACGACCGCCATTCTCCCCTCTCCCCCGTCGTCGGCGAAGCAGCAGCCCGACCGCCCCATTCCCGCTCTCTTCCGTCGCCGGCAAGGCAGCAGCCCGGCCGCCCCTCTCCCTCTTTTTCCCGGCCTGAAGCAACCCCATCCCGGCCGGCCCTCTCTTCTTCCCGACCTGGAGCAGCAACCACACCCCGGCCGATCCTCTCTTTCTCCCGGCCTGGAGCGGGGCTCGGCCTGGAGCGAGGTTCGGCCTGGAGCGAGGCTCGGCCTGGAGCGACGCTCGGCCTGGAGCAAGGCTCGGCCTGGAGTGGAGATCGACGACCGACGCGGCCGCATGCAGTAGGATTGACTCGGAGCTCCTCTCCCGTTCCCGCCGCCAAGCATGCGACAAGGGTAACGATGTTTCAACTTAGGCAGGTGAAGCCTTCAGTTTACATATTTTCACGGAAGCCCCTCTCCACCAATGGGTGGGAAGAAGGGAGCTTCCCGACGGGTTGACGTGTACGTCCCCGCAGTTAATTGCATTAGTGCCCGGAAGCGTGAGTTCGGGTTTAGGCATGATGTGTGAAGCCCATCCGGACGTGTGAGCCGGATTGGTGATGTTCTGGGGTTCCCGGAGAAGACTCCGGGGAAGTTGTTTATTTAGCCGCTTGCAGGGAATGCGCTCCGTAGCCCCAAAAAAAGGGGGTGTGCGCAATATGTTTGGCCCGCTTATATTAGCCGACCGATGACTAGTTGGCCGCCGCACGTCGAGACGTTGGCGTACAGGTGTTGCAGTACCAGGAGGGGAGTAGCGGGCTTAAGTCCAAGCTTGTGCTGGCCCTCGAAGGCCTTTTTGTTTATATTTCCGGCCTGCGTGCCGAGTATGGAATTTATATTCCTGTAATATTGTTTCATATCTGTGATGCTCTGTGAATATAGTTTACTCCTCCTGTCTTGGGCGAGCGGTGTGTTCGTGAACCGCTCACCCCATGTGGGCCCCGAGATATAGATGCCGGGAAGCCCCTGATGTCTCGTTGTCATCCTTTCAGAGTAGCAGAGTTTCGGTATTAGCGACCCAATTGGGGCTGCATAGAGTAGGGCTGCTGGGTGGTTTTGTGCCAATAGTAAGGCGGACGGGGAACATTTTACATAGACCCGAGGTGGCACCTCTAGTTTGGGAGTGGATCTCGAGATCCTCCTTGGATGTTCCGGTCGGCCAAAAGAGCCCTCCGAAGGTGCCTTAGCTCAGCCCTTGGCTTGGGAGGGGAAGAGTTTGTTAGTCTTCCTGGTATGAGGCGGGTCCTCCACGCTGAGACCTTGGGTCTGTCCCTTGTGTTCCTAGTCTTGTGCCAAGATCGTTGCTTGAGGGTAGTAGGTGCGCGGTCACCCCTTCCCCAAGGGTCGAACTCCAAAGGAGACCGGATTCCTGTTTCAACCGGGAGTTCGTGCCCCAACAAATCGGCGGTTATGGGCATAAGACCCAAAAAAGGGAGTCCTACACCCCGAATGTGAATGTCTTCAATTTAGGCACTTAAGGCCCATACAAAAGCGGATGAGGTGTATATGATATGTTTCTAACTAAAAGAGATGGCGACAAGTATGAAAGATGCACCCGTAGTTCGGGACTCTCCGGATGTGTTTGTGGAGAAGTTTCCAGGATTACCCCCACCAAGGGAAGCAGACTTCCAGATTAAACTAGTACAGGGTGCCAAGCCCATCTCTCAGACCGCTTACAGAATGGCTCCAAAGGAACTCGCTAAGTTTACAGTTCAGTTGCAGGAGTTAGTAGAATCATGGTTTGTTTGTTCAGTTCATCACCCTGGAGATCCCCTATTTTGTTTGTTAAGAATAAGGATGCATCACTAAGGTTATGCATAGATTATTAGGAGCTCAGCCAATTGACGATAGAAAACACTTACCCACTACTCTGGATCGACGAGCTATTCGATCTATTGGTGGGAGCGCATTGGTTTTCGAAATTGGATTTGCGCTCGGGGTACTATCAATTTTGGATATAAGAGGAAAATATTCAGAAGATAGCTTTTAGCTCGAGATACGGCTTATACGAGTTCAAGAATCTTTGAGTAGATTCATTGGGTGGAGAAACACCTTGGATAATTTATTTAATATTTAATGATTAATTCTCTGCCACAAATCTCTTATTAACTAGTATATGAATTTTCCTATCAAGTGCAAAATACATGTCTATCCATTGTTGAATGTTCATGAAACTTGGGTAACAAGACTTTGCTGATGTTATTTATGTTTGCAAATTTTATTGTAATTTTTGGTTGAAGAATTATGGTACCCTCTTTGTTATTTTAGAAATTATTAAATAGAGAAAAATATGGTTTCAACAAAACTGGGTACTGAAAATTTATGAAACTTGACCAGCAAATATTTTAGACAACAAGGATGCCTTGTAAATGTTTTTGTAATTTTTAGAAGTAATTAAGTAGAGGTTCCTTCACAGGGTGCCTTGGGTGATGTTTTATTCATTAATTTATTTATATGTCAAAAAGAATTGGAAGATTATGAAATTTGGGCAGTGACACTTTCTAACCATTATTGACATCTGGTAATTTTAGAAATATTTTGGGGTGATAAAATCTTGTACTCTCTTTGTTAATTATCATTCTGATCAAGAGTTCTATAATTTTAGTTATGATATAAATCATTTTGGAAAATTCATGAAATTCATACATTGTTGTTAATTAGTTTATAGGAAGCTCTAAAAATTTTATTTAGATCATTGCATGTCAGAATTTTACACTTTATGTTCAAAATCATAGGAGGCATGATTTTAGAAAAAATTATTAAAAGGATGAATTAATTAGGAAAAATACTAAATTCTGGATTTGAGCACAATATGTCATTGTAGACCCCCAGTTATAATCATAAGGTTATTGACAAAGTGAATTAGGGTATTCACCTTCATGGGCTTAAGTTAGTTCATGTGGTCTGCATACAGCGAATTGAAGTATTCAAGGTGTTGGATCCCTAGTTGGATTTGGGCAAGGTTCACTAAATTAGGATGTTTGACCCAACATGTATAGCCAGGTTCATGATTGTGTCCTGTAGTTTAGGCCATGTCCTTAGAATCAGCACTACTTGGATCAGCCATCAACAGACTGCAAAAAGACTCAAGACTTAGAGGTTTCAAAGACTCAAAAAATGAGTTCGACGTTCGTCGAACTCAGGTCGACGAAAGCCGTGCTCAGCTCGACGAACTCAGAAAAAATTCTTTGAGCTGAGCTCGACGAACTTGGTACTCAGGTCGATGATTTATGGACACTATATTTTAACATTACAAATCCAGAACTTCTCTTATCTCCAATCGATGAACTTAGTTCTTATGTCGATGATTGCTGAGTATTCTACTTCAACATCTTATTCCAGAAATAACTAAATATTCTAAATCCAAGATCAAACTCCAGTCGACGAATTCATCTTCTCAGCTCGACGAACTTAGACCACATTCCTGGCAAGACTTATCTAGCAGTTAGAAGTTCTCAGCTCGACGAAACTAGTTCTCAGGTCGACGATTTCTGGACACATTACTTAAAACATTCTTGAGTCCAAGAAACATGGAATTCTGAGCTCTAGTCGACGAAGTTTTATTCTCAACTCAACGATCTTGATGCACAGAGTTGGCAAGGTTCCAAAGAAATCATCTCTGTCCTCAGGTCGACGATCTTGGTTCTCAGGTCGACGAACAACTATTGTCTGGTCGAAGAACTTAGATTCTCAGCTCGACGAACTCTGAATCTAGATCGACGAATTCTGCTCAATGATTTATGTGAAGTTTCAGACTTAAATATTTTCCTCCTTCTGTCCTTATTCTATTGCAAGAATTCCTGAGTAATCAATGCTAAAATATTCTCTGAATATTACCATTAGACGGAGCATTAATTATGGACTTCATCAGGATTACTGCTTGTCATTTTTCAATGGGACAGTTGGGGAAATCAATAAATGCAAATATTCTCCAGGCCATCAGAAATCAATGCAGAAAGGAATTCAAATTTCAAAAGGAAATTTATATGGAAAATATAAAAGGGATTTTCTGTCTCTTCCAGTAATGAGCTATCAAAAAATACATGGAATAAGGATCTTCTTCTTCTCTCTCGATAGCACACAGAGAAATAAGAGAGAAAGATACTTATAGAGAAGACAGAACACAGTGATACAAAGAAATAAGCCCTAGAGAGAGAAAGAACATCATGCTGAAGAAGAAGAACAATCATTCAAATCAATAGTCTTCTTCTATCTTCATTCAGGATTCTTCAAAGGACAATGAACATTCAATCTGTTAAGAAGTTCCTAGAGTTCTTCTTGTCAAAGCAAAAGTTTGAAGACCTATCACCCTGCAACAAAGCTTCAACTTCCTGAACCATTCAATATCTCAGGGGGAGCCTTTTCTAACATCAAAATGCACTAGAGTCTTCTCAGTTGTATTTGAGAAAGAGAAGACATAATCACTCTCTCATGCCCCACTGTATAAAGGGTTCTTTAACACCCTTTAAATGTTATTTCTGGTTGCAAGTCACCTGATCAAAAGACTTGAGGTTTTATTTTTGAGCACCTGATCAAAAGCTCATTGATGGTAGTCACCTGATCAAAACCTGAGTGGATTCCTACCAGGGTGGTAGAAGAGTGGATGTACCAAGGTTGTGGAACCACTATAAAATTCATGTGTTGTCTGGTTGTGTTGGATCCCTAGTTTGATTTGGGCTTGGTTCACTAACTTAGGATGATGTGACCCAACATGTATAGCTAGGGTCAATGTTGTGTTCTAGAGTCTAGGCCAAGTCCTCAATAACAACATCACATAGACAAGCCATCATCAGACTGCCAGAGACTCAAGACTTAGAGTTTTTCCAGAGATTTAGAGATTGTTCAAGAAACCAAGTAAAATGAGTTCGACGTTTGTCGAACTCAGGTCGACGATAGTCGTTCTCATCTCGACGATCTTAGAGATATTTTCTCTGAGCTGAGCTCGACGAATTTCAGTCATAGGTCGACGATCCTTGGAATCCAACTTCAGCATCCTAAGTCTAGACTGTTCTCTAGACTCGGGTCGACGAACCTAGTTCTCAGGTCGACGAACTTCATTCTTTGCTCGATGATTTCTAGACTTCCACTTCAACTCTATTGCCAGAGGTTCATCAATTTCTCTCCAAGTCCAGAATCATTTTCAGCTCGACAAATTCAAGGTTCTCTAGACTTAGCTCGACGAACACCATTCTTTGGTCGACGAATCTTTGGAGTATTGCAGCATTCTGTCGGGACTATGTTCTCTGGTCTCAGGTCGACGAACTCATTTCTCTGCTCGACGAACTCTGGAACCAAAATACTAGTGTCGACACTTAGAGCATATGTCGACACCAACTAAGTCGACACTAGAAGAATTTGTGTAGACATCCAGATCATCAGTCGAAATTGTGGAAAGGCTATGTCGACACCACACAGAAGACTTGTGTCGACACACAGGAGTAATTGTATCGACACAGAATATTTGACATCTCCAGAATAATTGTTGAACTCCAGTCGAAGAACACATTTACCAGTTCGACGAATAGGCAAAGATCAAAAGAGACAGCAGTTCATTTTCCAGCTCGACGATCATGGAACTCAGCTCGACGAACAGAAGCAGTCTGGTCGACGAATACAACATCTCAGCTCGACGAACTGTGGACTCAGTTCGACGAATTCTGCCAATAGTTCGATGATTCCAGACTTAGTTATTTCCGGCCTTCTGTCCCTACTCTAATGCGATAATTCCTGAGTAATTAATGCTCTAACATTCTCTGATTATAACCATTAGAAGGAGCATTAATAATGGTATTCTCCAGGATTATTGCTTCCCATTTTTCCACGGGACAGTTGGGGAAATAAATCAATGCCGATTATTCTCAAGGCTATGAGCATTAATTGCAGATGCATTCAAATTTTCGAAATACAGAGAAGAATAGAATAATGCATATACACATTGAGATACATAGAGGATCAAACATAAGTTTTTTTTTGAGAAAGCTAAACACAGAGCACAGCTTATTGAGAAGCACAAAGAGATTACAGAAAAACATTCAATCTTGAACAAACTGCTCTGTCAAACAAGAAGCATTCTCTGATACACAAAAGCTCTTGACCAGAAGCTCATCAGCACTTGAAGAAGAACAACAACAATACCTATATCAAGAGTCTTCTCTCTTCAAGTACTCCAGGACATTTCAAAATGACAACATCACTCTCATCTGTTAAAGAAGTTCCTGAAGATTATAGCTGGTCAAGGATTCAGCTTGAAGACCTATCACCCTGAAGCTTAGCTCCTGCTTTACCCCGATTCATTCTACATCTCAGGGGGAGCCATAAGCTATAATCAATCCACAATTTTCTCAGTTGTATATTGAGAAAGAGAAGACAAAATCATCTCTCACCCCACTATATAAAGGGTTGTCATCTCCCTTCAAAAGTGATTCCTTGGTTGCAAGTATCCTAATCAAAAGACTTGGGTTGGTTTTTGAGCACCTGATCAAAAGCTCATTGGTGTCAGGCACCTGATCAAAAACCTGAGTGGATTCCTACCAAGGGTGGTAGAAGAGTAGATGTTCCCAGGTTGGTTAACCACTATAAAATTCTTTTGTCGTCTGGTTGCCTCATTTTCTTGTGTTCTTGTTGTGCTTATACTTTAGGTTTATTGCTGGGTATTTTATTAATTCTGCACTTTTAATTTACAGCAAAAGTGGTAATAGCTCTTAATAATTTTAAGCATGCTCTATTCACCCCCCCTCTAGAGTATTTCAGATCTAACTCTCACTTTCAATTGATATCAGAGGAGGTTCCTTTGGTTGTACAAGTTAAATCTTGAACCAAAAGATTCTTTGTTAGATCTACACATCACTTTATTCTCGTTTAAATTATAACCACATCCATGACATAGAATAAGGATTATGCAAGCACGAGACCTCCAGTTTGCAAGCTTAATAGTTTGCCATCTAGAAGGCAAGAATTAGGTTATACATGAATTTCATTGATGAAGACATCTACAATTCAATTTTGACAGGTCGCCCACAGGCATCTACATCTACAACATCCTCTCGCAATAATGCAGTCCCACCACCCGAGTGGATTGAAGCCCAGAAGAAAGCAAAGATTGCTGATGCTAAAGCTATGAATATCCTGGCACAAACTATGTCAGATGATATTTTCCAGAAGGTTGCTGATTGCACCTTAGTAAAAGCCATTTGGGACTCTCTAAATCAAATGGTGGATGGATTAGCAGATGAGAGAAATGATAGGAGATCAAATCTCATATCCCTATATGAGAACTTTAAGAAGGAGGATGCTGAGATAGTTTCTGATATGTATAATAGGTTAAGCTCAATTATCAATGAGCTGAAAACCTTGGATAAGAACATCACTCTTACTGAAGTGAATGAGAAGATCCTGATGTGCTTCCCAAGCTCATGGGATAGAAGAATCTGGCCCATCAAGGAGGCCAGATGCCTGAATGAGATTTCAACTAAATCTCTATTTGGTAAACTGAAGTCATCTGAGTAGCTGATAAAGACCAGGGAGGCAGCTGAACAAAGAACACCTCCAGCAGCCAGAAGAGAACAAAGTATTGCTTCCAAATCCACTGAAGAGACAGAGACTACAACATCAAATGAAGAGCTTGTGAGTCTCTTTGCTAAGATATTCTTCAAGATGGCTAGAAAGGATTTCAGGAGAAAGTCAGCAAGAAAAGATGACAAGCCAAAATATGACAAAACACCAACCAAAGAAGTTGTGTGCTATGGATGCAGAAAGCCTGGACATTTCCTCTCTGAGTGTCCAGAAAACCAGAAGAAGGAGATGAGAAGAGAGAAGGAAACTAGAAGTCAACACACCAGCAAACCCTCTTCCAGCAAGCATAAGAAGAAGGAAAAGGGCTTTGTGGATGAGACCTGGAGTGAGACAGAAGATGAGTCAACATCTTCAAGCTCCAGTGAAGATGAGGAAGAAGAAAGAGCAAAGGAGATTTGCCTCATGGCAATTGATGCCTCCAGAAATTACTAAGAAGAAGAAGAATCTGAAGATAAAGGAGTGTTTGAATCAGAGGCAGATCAGGTAATGTCCTCTTTTGACTACAGCTCTGAAACATTTAAATCTGATTTCAAATTAGTGTGCATAGATTTGATTAATCTGAAAAAGAAATTAAAATTCTCAGAGAAAAATTATGAAACTTAGAGGATGTTCAATCTGAAAACATTAGGTTAAAAGATGAAATAACCTTAGCAAATGAAAAGATAATCTCACTAAAAACTGAGCTTTGTGAGGCCAAACAACTTGAGGAAACTCTCAATGGGAGAAGTCTCAAGCTGATGGATATCACAAGTACTGTTAATGCTAGACTTAATGGCAAGCAAGGCTTGGGTGCTCCATCATGTTTGCACCCCATTCTCAGGAAGAACATTTTATCAACTCCAATAAAATTTGTATCTGCTAAAGGGAAAGAAAAAGTAAATGACAAACAAACAGTAGAAAAAAATCACTAAGACAATAGGACAGAAAACCAAAAACCAGAAAACACCTAATAAAAATAAGGTTTAGCAACTTTCGTCGAACTCAGATCTACGAAATGGGGCCAGTTCATCGAACCCAGATCGACGAACTCTGAACGCAAACTACAGTTACATTTATTCATCTAACTGCGATCGACGAACTCTGTATGGTTCGTCGAGCAGAAGTCGAAGAACGTGGGGCACAGAGAATGAACATGTTCATTCTCTGGGCAGAGATCGACGATCTCAACCCACTTCGTCGAACTCTGGTCGACAAAATTACTGCAATTCATCGAACACAGGAAGACTTAATCAAAACTATAATTCCAACATCAACTTAAATACTTCTAAGAAACCATTTAATCCACTAGCTGACTGGATCATACCACCTATGATATATCACCCTCTAGGATATAAATCCCAACCTGAATTCTCTGTTATTTCCAGCTTCTCTTATCAGCAATACAAAGGACCCAAGGTAACCTGGGTTAAAATTTATTAACTGTTTTCTATTGCTATTTAAGAGTTGTCCAGGGGTAAATCAAACTTGGTACCTAGACAGTGGCTGCTCCCAACACATGACCGACAACAAGGACATCTTAACCAACTATAAGTCCAAGCTGGGGCCAAAGGTTATCTTTGGTGACTCCAACTGTGGTAAGTTAGAAGGATTTGGAGAAGTAAGAATAGGAGCCGTCACATTCAAAAAGGTGACATATGTAAGTGGACTCAAGATAACCTCATTTCCATAAGTCAGTTATGTGATGATGGTTATCAGTTATACTTTAACCCATCAACTTATTCTATTATTAATAAAAACAACGAAATAGTTTTAACTGGAAGTAGACAAGCAACATATACATAGTAAATTTTCTTTCTACCAAAACTGATATCTATTTACTTAACTTAACTAGTAATCAGAATGACTTATGGCACAAAAGATTAGGTCATGTAAATCTGAAAAACATTGCTAGGCTATCTAAGCACAACCTTGTTAGAGGTCTACCTTCTGGTCCCTACAAGAAGGAAGGTCTCTATAGGGCTTGTCTATTAGGCAAGCAAACTAAAACTAGTTTTAAATTTGTTAATAAGAGTAATTCACCTAGGATTTTGTACTTGCTACATTTGGATCTCTTTGGACCCATTGCTGTACAAAGCCTAGGAGAGAAATCCTACACTTTGGTTATAGTGGATGACTTCTCCATGTTCAGTTAGGTATTCTTTCTGAGATCAAAGTCAGATACCTTCAAGGTTCATACAGATTTTCTCAGGACCATACAGATTGAGTTCTCTACTCATGTTGCATTGATCAGAAGTGATCATGGCATAGAGCTTGAGTCTCTTCTTATGCCTGAGTTCTGTGAGAAGGAAGGTATCAGGAATTGCTTCTTAGCTCCTAGAACTCCCCAACAAAATGGGGTAGCTGAAAGGAAAAATAGGACACTCATTGAAGCTGCAGGTACATTGCTTGTGGATGCTAACATGCCCCTAGACTTTTGGGCAGAGGCTGTAAGCACAACAAATTATGTCCTGAGTAGGAGCTTAATTCACAAACCAAAGAACATGACTCCCTATGAATTGCTCAAAGGGAAGAAATCTAAAATAAACTATTTTAAAGTATTTGGTTGTACCTGTTATATACACAATAACAACAAGAAATACATTAGAAAGTTTGAGGCTAAGGCTGAAGAGGGAGTTTTTCTAGGATACTCCCAAGTAAGCAAGGCCTATAGGGATTTTAATAAATCAACATTAAAAATTGAAGAGTCTATTCATGTTTCATTTGATGAGACTAATATATATTGCAAGGAGAAAGAAGTTTCTACCAATAGTAACTTGCAGGTACCCCACTTGTGTGAGACCTTGGATGGACTAAACCTCACCCAAGAGGTCCCAACTCATTCCTCTCCACAAGCCACTGAAGAAAGTAAAGAATAAGAAGCTGAAGAAAATGAATCTCTACCAACAGCAAATACAATTCCATAGGAGGAATTAATTCCAAATGTTGTTGCACAACCAACTCCACCCACTGATTTTGTCACACTTAGGGATCACCCCAGATCTCAAGTGATTGAAGACATATCAGTAGGTGTACAGACAAGGCATCAACTCACCCAAGATTTGATGCATGCCTGTTTTCTCTCTCATGTTGAACCTTTATCCATTCATGATGCCAAGCAGGATCTCCACTGGATACTTGCAATGCAGGAGGAACTAAATAAATTTGAGAGATGTAGAGTTTGGGATTTGGTTCCAAGACCCCAAAACTACCCAGTTATTGGAACCAAATGGGTTTTCAGAACCAAATGGGTTTATGGTCTAAAGCATGCTCCAAGAGCTTGTATGAGACCTTAGCTAGTTTTTTATTAGAGCATAAATTTACAAGAGGAATTGTAGATAAAACTCTTTTCACTAGACATCATAATGACCAAATCTTATTAGTACAAATTTTTGTGGATGATATTATATTTGGCTCTACAGATTCCAAATTATGCAAGAGATTTTCTGACCTCATGCATTCCAAATTTGAAATGAGTAGAATGGGTGAGCTTTCCTACTTCCTTGGTCTCCAAGTGAAGCAGCTCCCTGATGGCATCTTCATCTCTCAAGCAAAATATGCTAAAGAACTTCTAAAGAAGTTTGGGATTGCTGATGCCTCAGCAAAGAAAACTCCCATGGATACCAATGCTGTTGTGCACTCTGATGTACAAGGGAAACCTGTGGATTAGAAACTTTATAGGGGCATTGTTGGGTCCCTATTATACCTCACAGCAAGTAGGCCAGATATTATGTTTTCCACATGTATTTGTGCCAGGTTCCTGGTGAACCCTAAATAATCTCATCTAATTTTACTAAAAACGATTTTGAGATATATAAAGAGTTGTCCTAATCAAGGCCTATGGTATCCTGCTAAATCAGAATTTGAGTTAACTGGATACTTTGATGTTATTTTGCTTAATGCATGGTAGAAAAGTACTTCAGGGACTTGCCAGTTCCTGGGTATGAGATTAGTATGTTGGTTTTGTAAAAATCAAACATCAGTATCAACCTCAACTGCTGAAGCGGAATATATTGCAGCAGGCAACTGTTGTTCACATATGCTTTGGATACAAAATCAGCTTCTAGATTATTGGTTGAACTTAAATAATTCAACCCTACTCTGTGATAATGCATGTGCTATAACCATAACCCGAAATCCAGTTCACCGTAGTAGGACAAAATATATTGATATAAGACATCATTTCATTAGACAGTGTGTAGACAAAAATAAAATCAAGCTTGTCTATATCTACACTAATTTACAAAGGGCTGATATATTCACCAAACCTCTGGATGAGAGAAATCATATGTTCTTTGTAAATCAACTTGGAATGATCAATGGAGAAGACTTTATTTGATTTCTATCTACACTCGAGGAATTTTCCAAAGTTCGTCGAACGGAGTTTGACGAACCGGGGAAAGTTTGAGAGATATTCGTCGAACGGAGATCGACGAACTCTCTATGAGTGAAACAAGTTTCGTCGAACGGAGTTCGACTAACTTGTTTCAGAAGATATTCATTGAATGGAGTTCGACGAACTGTGTTCAATTCTTCTGGATAAGATCGACGAATTATTTCATTCAAAATTATTTCATTGACCTCAGTTCAAAGAATTATTTTTATTTTCATGGAACTGAGTCTATCGATACATATTCTTGAAAACCCTATATTTACGTTTTCTTCGACCTCCGTCCCGCGCTTTCTGTTCCTTTACACTTGATCGCCATTTTTGTGTCTCTCTTGCAGGTGATTCCATGGCGATTCAGGCAAGCATTCTCGCAGGTATGAAGTTCGATACCAGTTTTGATGTGGATTTTGATTCATTTCAACACTCTGATCCCATATTCCTTTACATTATGGAACTTCTTGAAGAACAAGAACTCAAAACTGTGATGATTAGAAGAATCAAATTACACAGCACTGAAATCAGAGAATAGGTCTACACCCTATCGCCAACAGAGGAGAATACAATGACGGACACTATTGCGGGTAACTCCGTCTCCTTAACTCCCGCAATTTTAACAAACTTTTTTGGATTAAGGAATGGAGAAGAGAAACTTGAAATTAAAATAGAGGAATCTGACATAATGCTGAGCCTAATGGGTTATACTGGAGATAACCCTAACGAACTCTTGAAGAAACACCTCTCTGCCCCTTATAAGTTTTTGGCATATTTGGTTGCAAAGGTTCTGCTTGGGAAACATACTGCCACGACTACATCACCAGACACCAGTTTCTGGTCATGTGTGCAATTATAAACAAGAAACTAGTGGATTGGGCACAAATTCTCTTTGATTTGATACAGAAGAAAAATAACAAAAAGGAAGTATGGTTTGGAAGGATCCTAGGGATCTTTTTACAAGAGAAGGCTGCTGAATCACTGGTCTCCCAGACCATATTCATCAATGCTAGTAAAAGGCTCACATGTGCCTTATTTGGCAGGTGGGAGAGGACAATAACCAAGCGAACCAAGGCTTCTACCTCTTCCACCCCAGTTCTGAAGGCACCAGGGCTGTTAAAGTCACTCCCCCACCTGCTGAAGAGCTTCATCCAACACCACCATCTCTTCCAGCCCCCTTACAACAACACAAATCCCTTCCTCTCTCATTATCTCTTCAACAACACAATCACAACAACATACTCATGTTCCTACTCCACCTTTGTCTCAACATGCTTCACCAGTTCCATCTCTACCAATTGACATCACTGACATTCCATCTTCCCCTCTTCAAGATAATCAACCACCAACACCTCCTGATTCCCACCATGACACCTACATTCCTACACCACCACAATCTCCTCTTCCCCCACATCTCTCTTCAATACCATCTTACTATCTACCAACAGACACCATCATGCAAGATGCCACCCATCCATCCTCATCAACATCTACCATCCCTCCAGATGTTCACATACTTGATGCTCCACTTTCTATCCCTCCCATAATTTCCACTTCTACACCTTCGGCAACACCATCTACCATTCCATCATTGGTCCACTCCACCATATCTTCTATCATTTCCATAATCACTCCCCTCCTCAAGTCCCTTATAGTAGAGGCCATTACACCTCTTTCTACCACCATCTCCTCTCTCTCTGATAATATCTCTGCTCTTTTTGCTACCCCATCCTCAGCCAGGGGCCTGTCCTCAGTTACCACTGAAACCAGGTAGGAGGAGATGCCTGATGATGAAGCAGCAGCTACAGCTCTAGAGGATTCAGCTCCAGCTCCAGCAGCAGATGCTCCAGCTACATCAACAGCAGCAGAGTGTACAAAATACATAGATAAAGAATTGATTGAATTTATTGAAACTGATATGGATTTTGATGAATCAGACTCTGAAGAGCCTAATACTGTTGGTGATTTCATGCTTAATCTCACACTTAATTTAGAACATGTGTTGAGAATTTTTGATACTGTACATTTGCATTACCTTCCAGCTGAGATAACTAAGCCAGCCTTGGTTATTATACCATACAATTCCCCCATCTCCTTAGAAGTTGTTAAGCAACATAGGGACAGTTTTGCTATTACACAGCCAGTAGTCACTCCACTTCCAAACGTAGTGGCTATTCCTTTTTCTTCAATAATGTCTTCAGCACCAACTTTTGTACTGGATTACTGTCCCATGTCAGATCTAGATGAACTGATCTTAGCTGATATTGCAGATGAAAATAAGGCAGCAGCTGAAAGCCCTGTCCAAGTTAGTTTTGATTTTTATGTAGCTTCTCCTCCAACTCCTACTAAAACTCCAACTCCTGTTGAAATTCCTGCTCCTGCTCCTGCTCCAAAAAATGCTACTATTTCTGTTAAAGCTTTGGATGATCTATATGATAACCCTCAGGGTTCTAACAATGATGATGATGAAGATGAGGATGAGGATTCAGATGAGGAGGATACAAAGAAGAAGAAGCAAGTATCAAAGAAAATAAAAGCTCCTCCTCCTCCTGCTCCTAAACATAATCCAAACAATGACACCCCTTACTATATTCTTCAAAAGATAAATCCATACAAAGGGATGCCAACATGGATGTGACTATCTAATAATCAACAAAAGGAAAGGAAGAAGAGTAGAAGATACTCTCCTCCACCAGTTCAAAGGTATAGAAAAGATCCACCACCTCCACCTCCTCCTGTAGCTGGTGCTTCTTGTTCTAGTTCTCAAAGATCTGCCCCTATTCAAACATATAAAAGACATCAAGGGAGATCTTATAATGAAAGCAGCCAGCACAGGCAACAACCCTCAGTAAAACAACATCAACAGCAACAACAACATGAACAGCAACAATAATATAAGAAGCAGCAACATGAACAAGCTGAAAGTCCTAAAAGACCACCCTCTCATCCTATTCCTTATGAAGATCCAGAAACAACCAACACAGCTAAAATGGCCAGGTTCCAGGAACTAGTAGGCCTCTCTATGATTAACAAGGAAAATGCTAAAGGGAAGGATATTTCTGAATACACTACAATGTCAAAATACAGGAGAGAATAACTGAAAAGGTTTGAAAAGGATAACAAAATTTTTAATGTTGATGATTATATGAAATTACATCCTGAAGCAGTGGTCCCTAAAGCTACATCTCTGAAGATTATAGGGGCTGCAGACATGACAATGACTATGGAACAAGCTTTAAATCCAAACAAGGAAATAATCTTTACCAAGCCAGGAGACAAGGGAAAGGATGCAAATCATCAAGAGAAGAAGCAGAAGAAGTGAAATATGAACCATTTTATTTCTATGTTCTATCTTAAACTGTATCATATTGTCTGAACAAAGCTTTTGTGTAAATATATCTGTTGTATGTGTTAATTATCTCTGTCAGATATATCGTTTTCCTACTTTATTTACTTTATGTTTTTATTTTGAGTCTATTAGTGACCTCACCCAAATAGGGGGAGATTGTTGGATCCCTAGTTGATTTGGGCTAGGTTCACTAACTTAGGATGATGTGACCCAACATGTATATCCCGGGTCAATGTTGTGTCCTAGAGTTTAGGCCAAGTCCTCAATAACAACATCACATGGACAAGCTATCATCAGACTGCCAGAGACTCAAGACTTAGAGTTTTTCCAGAGATTCAAAGATTGCTCAAGAAACCAAGTAAAATGTGTTCAACGTTCATCGAACTCAGGTCGATGAGAGTCATTCTCAGCTCGACGATCTTAGAGATATTTTTCCTGAGCTGAGCTCGACGAATTTCAGTCACAGGTCGACAATGCTTGGACTCCACCATCAGCTTTCTAAGTCCAGACTATTCTCTAGACTCAGGTCGACAAACCTAGTTCTCAAGTCGACGAACTTCATTCTTTGCTCGACGATTTCTGGACTTCCACATCAACTCTATTGCCAGAGGTTCATTAATTTCTCTCCAAGTCTAGAATCATTTTCAGCTCGACGAATTCAAGGTTCTCCAGACTTAGCTCGACGAACACCATTCTTTGGTCGACGAATCTTTGGACTATTACAGCATTCTATCGAGACTATGTTCTCTGGTCTCAGGTCGATGAACTCAGTTCTTTGCTCGACGAACTCTGAAACCAGAAGACTTGTGTCGACACTTAGAGCATATGTCGACACCAACTAAGTCGACAGTAGAAGCATTTATGTCGACATCCAGATCATCAGTCGACATTGTGGAAAGGCTATGTCGACACCACACACAAGACTTGTGTCGACACATAGGAGTAATTGTGTCGACACAGAATATTTGACAACTCCAGAATAATTGCTGAACTCTAGTCGACGAACACATTTACTAGCTCGACGAATAGGCAAAGATCAAAAGAGACAGTAGTTCAGTTTCCAGCTCGACGATCATGGAACTCAGCTCGACGAATAGAAGCCGTATGGTCGAGGAATACAACATCTCAGCTCAACGAATTGTGGACTCAGTTCGACGAATTCTGCCAACTGTTCGACGATTCCATACTTAGTTATTTCCGGCCTTCCGCCCCCACTCTAATGCGATAAATCCTAAGTAATTAATGCTTTAACATTCTCTGATTATAACCGTTAGAAGGAGCATTAATTATGATCTTCTCCAGGATTATTGCTTGCTGTTTTTCCATGGGATAGTTGTGGAAATAAATCAATGCCGATTATTCTCAAGGCTGTGAGAATTAATTGCAGATGCATTCAAATTTTCGAAATACAGAGAAGAAGAGAATAATGCATATACACATTGAGATACACAGAGGATCAAACCGAAGTTTTTTTTGAGAAAGCTAAACACAGAGAATATCTTACTGAGAAGCACAAAGAGATTACAAAAAAACATTCAATCTTGAACAAATTGCTCTGTCAAAGAAGAAGCAATCTCTGATACACAGAAGCTCTTGACCAGAAGCTCATCAACACTTGAAGAAGAAGAACAACAATACCTATATCAAGATTCTTCTCTCTTCAAGTACTCCAGGACATTTCAAAAGGACAACATCACTCTCATCTGTCAAAGCTTTTCCTGAAGATTATAGCTGGTCAAGGATTCAGCTTGAAGACCTATCACCCTGAAGCTTAGCTCCTACTTTACCCTGATTCATTCTACATCTCAGGCGGAGCCATAAGCTATAATCAATCCACAGTCTTCTCAGTTGTATATTGAGAGAGAGAAGACAAAATCATCTCTCACCCCCACTATATAAAGGGTTTTCAACTCCCTTCAAAAGTGATTCCTTGTTACAAGTCTCCTGATCAAAAGACTTGGGTTTGTTTTTGGGCACCTGATCAAAAGCTCATTGGTGTCAGGAACCTGATCAAAAACCTGAGTGGATTCCTACAAAGGGTGGTAGAAGAGTGGATGTACCTAGGTTGGGGAACCACTATAAAATTCTTGTGTCGTCTGGTTGGCTCATTTTCTTGTGTTCTTGCTGTGCTTGTGCTTTAGGTTTATTGCTTGGTAGTTTATTAATTCTGCACTTTTAATTTACAGCAAAAGTTGTAATAGCTCTTAATAATTTTTAAGCATACTCTATTCACCCCCCCTCTAGAGTATTTCAAATCTAACTCTCAATTTCAGGTTGCTATTTTCTTTTGTTCTTGTTGTGGTTGTGATAATTAGGTTTTTTGTGTTTGTGTTTAGATAGTTTATATTTTGCTGAGCCTGAGGTAGAATAACTTATCTGAGGATTAATTGTTTGTTGATCAGCAAAAAGTTTTATAAAATCTAAATACTCTATTCACCCCCGCCCCACCTCTATAGTATTTCAGATCTAACCCTCACTTTAATTGGTATCAGTGTAAGGATCCTTTGGTTGTACAAGCTAACCCTTAAACCAAAGATCCTGAGTTAGATCTGATTTTATTTCTTTTAAGATTATACACAAAGCATAACATAGAATAAAGACTATGCAAGCACCAGACCTCCAGTATATAATCTAAATAAATTTTCCATCTGGAAGGCAAGAATTAAGTTATATATGAACTCTATTGATGAGGATATCTATAATTTCATTGTAACAGGTACTCCTCAACCATCTACCTCTACAACAACATCCCGCACTAATGCAGTTCTACCACCTGAGTGGACTGAGGCTCAGAAGAAGGCTTAAGTTGCTGATGCCAAAGCCATGAATATTCTAGCCCAAACATTGTGAGATGACATTTTCCAGAAAGTACCTGAATGCACATCAGCCAAGGCCATCTGGGATTCTCTAAATAAAATGGTGGCTGGATCTGCTGATGAAAGAAAAGACAGGAGATCAAATCTCATATCATACTATGAGAACTTCAAAAAGGAGGAAGCAGAATCAGTTACAGATATGTACAATAGGCTGAGCTCAATAATCAATGAGCTGAAAACTTTGGACAAGGATATCACCCTCACTGAGGTGAATGACAAAATCCTTATATGCTTCCCAAGATTATGAGATTCAAGGATCTGGCCAATCAAGGAGGCCAGGAGCCTAAATGAGATTTCCACATAATATCCTTTAGGAAAGCTCAAGTCTTATGAGCAGCTCATCAAATCCAGAGAAGCAGCTGAGCAAAGAACTACTCCACCAACAAGGAAGGAGCACAACATAGCTTTTAAAGCTATTGAAGAAGCTGAAGCCTCAATTGTGAATAAAGAGCTGATGAGTCTCTTTGCCAAGTTATTCAATAAAATGGCAAGGAAGGGTTTCAGAAGAAAGTCATCCAGGTAGGAATACAAGCCAAGGTATGACAAAATCCCCACTAAATAAGTGGTTTGCTTTGACTGCAGGAAACCTGGACACTTCATCTCAGAGTGTCCAAAAATTCAAAAGAAGGAAAAGAGAAGAGTGGACTCTAGAAGACAGCAAAGCAACAGGCCTTCTTCCATCAAATACAAGAAGAAGAAGGAGATATGCTTTATAGCTGAATCCTGGAGTGAAACTGAGGATGAATCCACATCCTCCAGCTCCAGTGAAGGAGAAGAAGATGCAAGGGCCAAAGAAGTATGCCTCATGGCCATTGATGCCTCTAGGAGTCATTCAGATGAAGAAGATTCTGACAGTGAAGGAGCTTCTGAATCAGAGGCTGATCAGGTATTGTCCTCTTTTGATTATAGTCCTGGTACTTTTAAAATTGAATTTAAAACTATGTGCATTGATTTAATAAATTCTGAAAAAGAAATCAAAGCACTTAGTGAAAAACTAGCTAGCCAAGAGATGCTGAAATCTGAAAACACCAAGCTAAAAGATGAACTTACATTAGCTAATGAAAAAATTACTCGGTTAAAAACTGAGTTACGTGAGGGCAAACAACTTGAGGAATCTCTCAATGGGAGAAGCCTTAAGCTAATCGATATCACAAGCACAGTCAATGGCAGACTAAATGGCAAACTGGGCTTGGGTGCATCATCAAGTTTGCCCCCCCCCCCCCCGATTCTTAAGAAAAATATTTTATCAACCCCCATTAAATTTTTTTTGCTAAGGGCAAAGAAGTAACAACCATTAAACAAACCATAGAAGAAATGCCCTACTTAAAAGGTCAAAATAACAGAAACCAGAAAATAAGTAAAAATAAAGTTCTACAGATTTCGTCGAACTAGATCGACGAAATGTGTCCAGTTCGTCGAACCCAAGTCGACGAACGTTGAACGCAAATTTATTTAATAATCATTAGTATTGCTGCGATCGAAGAAATGTGTATGGTTCGTCGAGCCGAGATCGATGAACTTGGCTCACAAAAAATTAACTTGTTCATTCTCTAACCAGAGATTGACGATCTCATTCCATTTCGTCGAACTTGGGTCGACGAACTCACAACAATTCATCGAACCCAGTCAGAATTAACAAAAATTATAATTATAACATCAACTCCAATTAAACTAAGAAACCATTTAACCCACATGCAGATTGGATAATACATCTCAGAAGATATCATGCATTAGGATATAAATCACAACCTGAGTATTCTGTGATTTCAAGCTTTTCCTATCAACAATATAAAGGACCCAAGGTAACTTGTGTCAAGAACAACTAACTGTTTTCACTACAGGAAAAGGGCTGTCTGGTGGTTAATCAAACATGGTATCTGGATAGTGGATGCTCCAAGCATATGACTGGCAGCAAGGACAACTTATACAATTACAAGTCCAAGCTGGGACCAAAGGTAATCTTTGGTGATTTAAAGAGTGGCCAGTTTGAAGGCTATGGAGATGTAAGGATTGGAGCAGTCACATTCAAGAAAGTGACTTATGTAAGAGGACTCAAGCATAACCTCATCTCAATAAGCCAATTATGTGATGAAGGTTATCAGGTACATTTCAAGTCAAAAAATTGTATTATTTCTATTAAAGAAAACAAAATGTTTTAATTGGAAATATACAAGGAAACATTTATTTAGTTGATTTTTATTCTGCCAATTCAGATATTTGTCTGCTTAATATAGTTTGCAATCAAAATGAATTATGACATAAAAGGCTAGGACATGTAAATATGAAAAACATAGCTAGGATATCTAAGGACAACCTTGTGAGAGGTTTACCTTCTGGTCCCTACAAGAAGGAAGGCTTTGCAGGGTTTGTCACCTAGGAAAGCAAACTAAATCTATCTTTAAGTCAGTAAATAATAGTGATTCACCTAAGATTTTGTATTTTATACACATGGACCTCTTTGGACCCATTGCTCTACAAAGTCTAGGAGGGAAATCCTATACCCTAGTTATTGTAGTTGACTTCTCAAGATTCATTTGTGTGGTCTTTCTAAGATCTAAGTCAGATACCTTTAAAGTTCTTACAGATTTTCTTAGGACCATATAGATTGAGTATTCTACTCATGTTACATTGATCAGAAGTGATCATGATACAGAGTTTGAGTCTTCTCTTATTCATGAGTTCTGTGAGAAGGAAGGTATCAGGCACTGCTTCTCAACTCCTAGAACTCCCCAACAAAATGCGGTAGCTGAAAGAAAGAATAGGAACCTAATTAAAGCTGCAGGAATATTACTTGCAGATACTTACATGGCCCTATCCTTTTGGGCAGAGGCTGTAAGCACAACAAATTATGTACTGAACAGAAGCTTGATACATAAACTAAAGAATAGGACTACTTATGAATTATTTAAAGGAAAGAAGCTTAAAATCACCTATTTTAAAGTATTTGGATGTGTTTGTTATATACATAATAACAATAAGAAATACATTACAAAGTTTGAAGCTAAGGCTGAAGAGGGAATTTTTCTAGGATATTCCCAAGTAAGCAAAGCTTATAGGGTATTTAATAAATCATCTTTAAAAATTGAAGAATCAATTCATGTTACTTTTTATGAGGTTAACATGTCTTGTAAGGAGAAAGAGATTTCTACCAGTAATCATTTAAAGGTACCTCACTTGTGTGAGAATTTGGATGGACTAAGACTCACCCAAGAGGCTCCAACACATCCTTCTCCACAGGTTCATGAAGACAGTGAAGAAGAACATTTGGAAGAAGTTGAATCTCAGTCAACAGCAAATATAATTCCACAAGAGGAATTATTTCCAAATGCTATTGCTTAACAAACTCCACCCACAGACTTTGTCATACTTAGGGATCACCCTAGATCTCAAGTGATTGGAGACATGTCAGCATGAGTACAGACAAGGCATCAACTCAACCAAGACTTGATGCATGCCTATTTTCTCTCTCAAGTTGAGCCTCAATCTATACATGATGCTGAGCAGGATCCCTACTAGATTATTACTATGCAAGAGAAACTCAACCAATTTGATAGATGTAGAGTTTGGGATTTGGTTCAAAGATCCAAAACTACCCAGTCATTAGAACCAAATGGGTATATAGAAACAAACTAGATGCCCAAGGTGTAATTGTCAGAAACAAGGCTAGGCTTATTGTTCAAGGTTATAGGCAAGAAGAAGGAATAGAATATGACCAAACATTTGCACAAGTTTCAAGGTTAGAGGCAATCAGAATCTTTCTTGCCTATGCTGCCTACAAGAAGTTCAAGGTATATCAGATGGATGTAAAGAGTGCTTTTCTGAATGGAGTACTAGAAAAAGATGTCTATGTTGAACAACCTCCAGGTTTTATCTCTCCAACGCATCCTTATCATGTATTTAAATTGCATAAAGCCCTCTATGGTCTAAAGCAAGCTCCAAGAGCTTTATGAGATCTTAGCTAGCTTTCTGATAGAGCATAAATTCATTAGAGGCATAGTAGATAAAACCTTATTCACTAAACATCATAAGGATCAAACCTTGTTAGTACAAATATATGTGGATGAAATTATATTTGGGTCTACTAATTCCAAACTATGCAAGAAGTTCTCTGACCTCATGCATTCAAAATTTGAGATGAGTAGAATGGGTGAGCTCTCTTACTTCCTTGTTCTCCAAGTGAAGCAGCTACCTGGTGGCATCTTCATCTCCTAGGCTAAATATGCTACGGAGCTTATCAAGAAGTTTGGAATGGCTGATGACTCAGTAAAGAAAACACCTATGGAAACTAATGCTATAATAGATTCTGATCCACATGGAAACCTGTTGACCAGAAGTTATACAGAGGCATTGTTGGGTCCCTATTATATCTTATAACTAGCAGACCTGATATCATGTTTGCCACATGCCTTTGTACTAGGTTCCAGTGAACCGTAAAGAATCTCACCTAATTTTTCTAAAAAGAATTTTGAGATATATAAAGAATTGTCCTAGTCTAGGCGTTTGGTATCCTACTGAGTCAGAATTTGTGTTAACTGGATACTGATGAGTCCACATTTTACACTGATTTTTGGACACATCTGGGCTACTTTTATTATCTTAGCACTACACTTGAGAGCCTTTATTGCTTATATGTGCTTATGTTCCTTTTTCACGATTAAGTGCACTGTAGGCCCGTTTCTGTGTGCTTTTTGTGTTTCTATATTTTTGTTATTCTTTAGCCCTATCTCGGGGATGTGGTGTGCACGTTTTGGTGGCCTATCTGCCTCTTCTGCTGGTGCAGGGGTCGTGTGCGTGCTTCGGAACCGCTCGGGAGACACCGACGATGCAGGAATACTGCGCACGACCACTGGACTTATTGCGCACGACCACTGGTCGTGCGCCACTGATCGTGCACATTACACTCCCTTTTTCCTAATCCTGTCTAGGTAATCGCATGAGCAGTGGCCGTAGTGCGCACGACCACTGGTCGTGCGCCACTGCTTGTGCACATATATGTTGATGCTTCTTGTCCAGGTTGCAGGTCTATTTGGAAAAGTCACACGATCATCGACCGACAGTGCGCACGACCACTGGTCGTGCGCCACTGATCGTGCGCACTGCTTCCACTGCCTCCATATTTAAGGCCCTGCACCACGATTTAGGTCAACGCCTGTCATTTGCTGCGAACGGAGAGTGCGCGGGAATCGCCATTTCACTTCTCCAGCTGCTCCATCACCTCCACCTTCGTCGGGAGGCCATTGCCAACTACTCCGAAGCATTTTAACTCTCCGGCGAAGCCCTCAGCCATTGATGACTTCAACTCCAAGCTTTCCTCCGGAGTTGGTGAAGTAGACAACATAGAGAACGGACTTAAAGGCCTTCGAGGTGACAGCTCGTTGGTACCGGAAGCCTCCTTGGACTGAACCCGGAAGCTGATTGACAACTTGCTAATCCGGCCACGACCCGCGGTGCATCTTCACTCTCTTTTGGTTTACTCCTCTTCCCCTTCCTCTGTAGTATGAATGTTTTGAGCAGTGCAATGAACAATTCCATCCATGAACATCAAGTTTATTTTATAACTATTGGAATGTTAGTATTTTCTTATGCTTGTGAGTATTGTCTGTGAATTTGCCTCGCTCACCCCACATCCACTCCATTCCCGTGTCTTATCCGATTGCACTCCACACAAGAACACTTCAATCCATTAGATTCCCTTCCACTCGCCCAACTGAAGTTCAGCATCGCGGACGACAAACCCACTCCACCCTGCGAAGCGGTGCCTTCGACCTGCATAGCTTTTACTAGTTCAGTAGATCAAACATTCACAATCTCCCAAGTCCTCTATTTCCTCTTTTTTCTATTTATTACTCTCATAACGATATTCTCTGTAATGTTGTCGTTCTACGCTAATTGCATTCCTCAAGAGACCGACACTCGGGGATTTATTCCCAAAACTTTATTACTTGTGCGACCGGTGCGCTTGCCGATTTACACGCATCAAGTTTTTGGCGCCGTTGCCGGGGACTGCAACTGTAGAGCGACTCCGATGACTGAGAATTTCGTTATTCAAGTTGTATTGTTTTGTTTTGTTTTTTTTTATCCCTTTTCTCTTGTGTTGTTATTCTGTCAGATGGAATTGTTAGTTTTATTCTCAGAATCTATGCCAAGTAGTTGTATCCCTTATATTTGAAATCGATGCAATGTGGGCCAATTTTAATATCAATTGCCGTCATTGTGGAGACATCTCTCATGCTAGCGACAGATGCCCTCAGAAGTATAGTAACCAGGAAATTCATGAATCGACATATCGTCGACATAAGCCGGTTAGCTACCGACCCGCAGAGCCATTGCCGCACTACTTTTATTCGGCTTCAGCACCCGTTGCACTGCTGAAGCCGGCTAAGCAGTGCCTTTTTTGTCGAAGCTGGGATCATGCATTGAAGGATTGCGCCGCTTACCTAGCTGAGCTAGCGGTGGATGACGAGCCGGATTTTCGGATTGTCTCCACTTCAACCTTGGGCAGCATCCCTTCTGTATCGGGGTATGTACCATTGCCATCTCTATGTTATGGAGAAGACATCCAAGGTATGTGCACCGATACATGTGCTTATCCCCATTCCGACACTGCTATTTATACTCCTGAAGTGTATACATCACCTAGCATAGAATCTTTTAGTTGTGAAGAGCCAGCGCTCAACGTCCTACAAAGCTTCATGCCTTCACCTTCTTCTTTGCATAGCATTCTTTCTTCTTCTGACAGTGCTGTTGAGATTGAATCGCAGGTGGAAATTAGCATTTCCAGCATTCTGTTAGATCCAGTCGAGGAGGACGACTCCGTGGCAGAGGTTCCGACCTTCACCCCATGTGAGGATGCCCGAGGCATGGACGAGGCAGATGCAGCTTTAGAACATTCCTGCACCAGCCTAGACATTTGTATGGAAGCACCCACAATTCCACCGACGGTGGATGACTCCGGGATCATCCCCAAGATCGAGGTTCGTTTATGTCATTCTTCTAGTTTATTTCTTAACCCTGCTCTCGTGTCTACTTCCATGCAGGACCACATTGTGGAATTGGTCCAATCAGTGCAAGGGCCTGTAATGCGGCCTAGTACTTATTGTAACTAGATGCAGGTGGAGTTGGAGCCGATGAACTTCCCAAGTTATTGTCTGCCCATGCCTGACACTTACGATAGGTATACGTATACAGGTATTGGGGCTTATGTTCTATCTCCGTTCCGGTACCCGCTACCGCAGTGCGACCATGAACCTCTTCCTGAGCATTTCCAGTTTCATTCGCCCATCAGTTAGGAAATGCTCAGATTTTGAATAAGTCCTGTTGGGAGACAATAAACCCAATAGTTATCTAGGATAGTGTTTCTTTCGTTAAATTTTTGTTTGTATTTCATTATTTGAGTGGAGCTCACCACAGAGCTAGTCTACCACGCCTTCTGTTTCTTTTCTATTGTTAGTATTTTCTGAGCAAGACAACTACTATATTTTTGTGAGTGCCCATCTGGGAGCCGACTGTTGTTTTTTCTTTTTTTGATATATATCTATATCCTATTTGAACAGCTAATACAGGTATTTGGTCCACCTTAAGGACGGTAAACAAAAGGGCTTTCGGGAGACAACCCAAGTTGGACCGTTTGGTCCTATGCTGTGTTTTGATTTCTTTTAATATATTCATATATTCCTGTTTCCATATTTTGTTTGGCTGACATCCTTCAATCGCATGTGCAAGAATATTTGAGGCGCGGCAACTTGGCCGCACTTGGACATCTCATTGCACGACTGGTATGCTCAATTTGGAGCATAGGTACTTCCTACCCTAGTTTTTTATCATATTTGACCTGCTGATTTTTACTAGTTGTTGACTTTAAGTCTGGGGGGGGAGCATGCTCGTGGTCACTACACCACACTTTCTCTTGCATTCCAGTTTCTTGTTTACTTATTTCATGATTTATGTTGCACACACTAAATCACCCACACGAGTGCCTCTTACCCACACGCACAACCCGAGTCAAATTTATTGTTTTTGTGTAAACTTTAAAATAGTGGTACTGGCTTAGGATTTCAGGATTGAGTAGTTCGAAACTCATGCAGTGCTCCTAATCGAATACTCATGCTTTGTGTAGATTTAGGATATAATAAATTTTTCTTTATGCTCGTAGATTTATCTTTTTCTGCAAACATAAATATTGTTTGTACTGCTCCAAATTTGAATCTTGGATAATCGAACGATAATGTAGGAATGTGTGTAGCTGCCACTAGACTCGTATTGCTCGAGTCGGGAGGAAGGATCATCTTTCTCGGTGGCTAAGAACTTGTCCTAAGCTACTCTCGAAGCATTGGTGCACGGTTAGTCAAGCGTGAGCATGACGTATGCCTTCAGTTTGGATAGTTTGAGCCTTGGTTAGCCTTTACTACCTGTTAACCATTGCATGCCAAATTTGTGCCTACCCTTCCTTTGATCCAGCTCCACTCACTTTCACCAAGGCCTGAAGCTAAACCCACCCTCGCAATCAAATGCTTGAGCTGATTTGTATTTACTGTTTTGCCGAGGTTGTGATAAGTGGACATTGTATTTGGGGGTGCTGAATTCATTCACATTTTGATTGCTACATTTGGGGATTGCTAGCGCAGAAAAGAAAAAAAAATTAACAAAAATATAAAGCCGATAAGCGCAAAAGAGAAAAATATGAAAGAATTGCTTTGAGATTTCGATCCCCATCCTCTTTATTGATTTTGGTCGGGTTCAGCCGTGTTCACACCCATTTTTCAAGCTAAGTCTGGGAGCGTGTGACCCGTTCATTTCTAAGTGGCTGTATTGGTTAGCATTTTATTCGCTCGCTTTTGTTGCATAGAGCCTTCATGTTTATCTTTGACTACAAAGCCTTCGCCTAAGCCCCATTGTATCCTACAAGTCCTACTGATTCATGTTTAGTCTCACCTGCACTGTGGAGAGAGTTTGAATGTGCAATCATATGGTCCTCGACATTGGTGGATTCCTTTGGAGGTGATCCCGAGTCCCGAACTTTGGCAATGCTCACCTTAGTGGTCTGCCTACTTTCTTCCTACACATGATCGCAAGATCCTCCAGAATTCTAATTTTGAGCAATTACAATATTTATTTACGTCTGTCGAATAGTTTAAACTACGTCATATAATTAAAAAGTTTTTCTATTATATCTTCTATAACCATGATGTATTTGATTTCTCGTCTTACTTCTTTTTGAAATTTCTGAGTCAGTTAGCTATTTTCTAGTTCCCGGAGTGATGATTTGCTCGGGACGTGCAAATGGTTAAGTCTGGGGGTGTGATGAGTCCACATTTTACACTGATTTTTGGACTCATCTGGGCTAGTTTTATCGTCTTAGCACTACACTTGAGAGCCTTTATTGCTTATATGTGCTTATGTACCTTTTTCACGATTAAGTGCACTATAGGCCCGTTTCTGTGTGCTTTCTGTGTTTCTATATTTTTGTTATTCTTTAGCCCTATCTCGGGGATGTGGTGTGCATGTTTTGGTGGCCTATCTGCCTCTACTGCTGGTGCAGGGGTCGTGTGCGTGCTCCGGAACCGCTCGGGAGACACCGACGATGCAGGAATACTGCGCACGACCACTGGACTTATTGCGCACAACCACTGGTCGTGCGCCACTGATCGTGCGCATTACACTCCATTTTTCCTAATCCTGTCTAAGTAATCGCACGAGCAGTGGCCGTAGTGCACACGACCACTGGTCGTGCGCCACTGCTCGTGCGCATATATGCCGATGCTTCTTGTCCAGGTTGCAGGTCTATTTGGAAAAGTCGCACGATCATCGACCGATAGTGCACACGACCACTGGTCGTGCGCCACTGATCGTGTGCACTGCTTCTGCTGCCTCCGTATTTAAGGCCCTGCTCCGCGATTTTGGTCAACGCCTGTCATTTGCTGCGATTGGAGAGTGCGCGGGAATCGCCAATTCACTTCTCCAGCTGCTCCATCACCTCCACCTTCGTCGGGAGGCCATTGCCAACTACTACAAAGCTTTTCAACTCTCCGGTGAAGCCCTCGGCCATTGATGACCTCAACTCCAAGCTTTCCTTCGGACTTGGTGAAGTAGGCAACCTAAAGAACGGACTTAAAGGCCTTCGAGGTGACAGCTCGTTGGTACCGGAAGCCTCCTTGGACTGAGCCCGGAAGCGGATTGACAACTCGCTACTCCGGCCACGACCCGCGGTGGATCTTCACTCTCTTTTGGTTTACTCCTCTTCCCCTTCCTCTGTTGTATGAATGTTTTGAGCAGTGCAATGAACATTTCCATCCATGAACATCAAGTTTATTTTATAACTAATAGAATGTTAGTATTTTCTAATGCTTGTGAGTATTGTCTGTGAATGTTCCTCGCTCACCCCACATCCACTGCATTCCCGTATTTTATCCGATTGCACTCCACACAAGAACGCTTCAATCCATTAGCTTCCCTTCCACTTGCCCAACTGAAGTTCGGCATCGCGGCCGACAAACCCACACCACCTTGCCAAGCGGTGCCTTCGACCCGCATAGCTTTTACTAGTTCAGTAGATCAAACATTCACAATCTCCCAAGTCCTCTATTTCCTCTTTTTTATATTTATAACTCTCATAATGATATTCTCTGTACTGTTATCGTTCTACGCTAATTGCATTCCTCAAGAGACTGACACTCGGGGATTTATTCCCAAAACTTTATTACTTGTGCGACCGTTGCGCTTGCCAATTTACACGCATCAGATACTAAGATGCTGACTTTCCTGGATGCAGGGTGGACAGAAAAAGTACCTTAGGAACCTGCCAGTTTATTGGTATGAGATTAGTCTCTTGGTTTTGTAAGAAGCAGTCATCTGTGTCCACATTAACTGCTGAAGCAGAATATATAACAACTAGCAGTTGTTGTTCGCAGATGCTGTGGATCCAAAACCAAATCCTAGACTATGGCTTCAACTTAAATAATTCAACTCTCTTATGTGATAACACAAGTGCTATAGCCATAACATAAAATCCAGTCCATCATAGTAGGATTAAACATATAGACATTAGACATCATTTCATTAGAGAGTGTGTATACAAAAACAAAATCAAACTTGTCTATATCTACACTGTTTTACAAAGAGCTGATATTTTCACCAAACCTTTGGATGAAAGGAATCACTTGTTCTTTATAAATCAGCTGGGCATGATCAATGGAGAATCTTTGATTTAACTTCTGTTTGCACTCGATGAATTTTTCAAAGTTCGTCGAACGGAGCTCGATGAACTGGGAAAAGTTCTTGAGATATTCGTCGAACGGAGATCGAAGAACTCTCTGTGAGTAAAGTTATTTTCATCGAATGAAGATTGACGAATTTGCTTCAGAAAACTTTCGTCGAACAAAGCTCGACGAAATGTCTTCAAATCTTCAGACTGAGCTCGACGAATTATTTAAATCCAAATTATTTCGTCGACGTCAAATTGAAGAATTTTTCATTTTTCGTGGAGCGGAGTTTGTCGATTCATATTCTGAAAAACCTTATATCTACGTTTTCATCGACCTCCATCCCGCTCTTTCAGTTCTTTTTCACTTGATCATCATTTTTCTCTTGCAGGTGCTCTAACGGCGACTCCACTAGGAAATCTTGCAGCAGTGAAATTCGACACTGGCTTTGATGTCGATTTTGATTCCTTTCAGCATTCAGACCCAATATTCCTGGAAATCATGCAACTGCTTGAAGAACAGCAGTTAAAGACTCTAATGTCAACTAGAATCAAACTCTCCAGTGCTGAAATCACGGAGTCGGTCTATACTTCCTCCACTATAGATGAGAACACTCTTACAGGGACAGTATCGGGTAATGCTATTTCTCTTACTCCCGCCGTCCTAACAGAAATTTTTTGGTTAAGTAATGGTGAAGAAGAGTTGGAAATTGATACTGAGGAATATGATATAATGCTGGATATGATGGGTTACTCTGGAGAAACCCCAAATAAGTTACTGAAGAAACACATGTCTGCTGAATTTAAATTCCTAGCAGACATTATGGGCAAAGTGTTGTTGGGCAAGCACACTGCACATGACTACATAACCAGACACTAAAACCTGTTTATATGTACTGTGGTTAACAAGAAAAAGGTAAACTGGGCTCAGATCATATTTGATCTAATTAAGAAAAAGAATACAAAGAAAGAAGTTTGTTTTCGAATAATCTTAGGGATCTTCCTAAAAGAAAAGGGTGTTGAATCCTAGGTCTCCCAGGCCATATTCATCAATTCCTCTAAGAGACTCACCTGTGACCTCTTTGGCAGGTGGGAGAGGACCATCACCTAGCCCTCCAAGGCTTCTTCCTATTCCACCAGGGCTTTTGAGAGTACTAGGGTTGTTCCAGCCACTTCCCACCCCACTGAAGAGATGCCTCCTCCACCTCAATCACCTCCAACCATCCAACCTCATCCTCAAATGGAACACCAACTTCCCTCCTCTTCCACCATTCCTTCTCTTCAACAACCACAACAACAACTAAAAAACAACTAGTTCATATTCCTACTCCATCTCCATCTCCTACAAATTCTCCAAAAATAGATATCACTGACATCCCCTCTTCCCCTCTTCAGAAATCTCAACAACCATCTCCTTCTCAATCACCACAACCAACCCCACCTCAATCCACCCATAGTACGCCCATTCAATCACCACCTTCATCTCCATTACCCCACCATCTAGACACCATCCCCTTCTTCAATCTGCCTTCATCCCCCCTCCATACTTCTTCTCCACCAGATGAACCAATGCAAGATACACCACCTCCACCTCCACCATCCTCCTTCATTCCTACTTCTATCTCCACTACTACACCCTCTACACAACCCTCTGCATCTCCACTATTGGATCACTCCATCATACCACCACTCATTGCACTTCTCACTCCCCTCCTTAAAACCATTATAATAGAGGCCATTTCACCTCTTGCCTCTTCCATTTCCTCCATAGCTGCACAAATATCTGCTCTCTCTATTCCTTCCTCTTCAGTTAGGGGCCTAGCTCTAGTGTGCACTGAAACCAGGCAGGGGAAGATACTCTATGAAGAAGAAGAAGCAGCAGCACCAACAATAGCAGCAACAGCAGTAGCAGCAGCAAAAATAGCAGCAGCAACAGACACAGCAGAAAAAGCAGATGCTGATGATGAATTCATGGATTTCATTAATTTTATTGAAACAGGTATGGAAATAGATACTGTGGATGATACAATAACAGAGGAAATAATAACTGCTGGTGATTTTATTATAAATCCCACAGTAGATTTGTTAAATTTATTGAGAACTTTTAATATAGTTCATTTGAACATTCTTCCAAAATACAGTACTAAGCCATCCATGGCTATAATCCCATATACCTCACCCATTAGCCCCAAAGTTGCCAAGCAACTAAAGGCCAATCTTGTTATAATAGAGATTCCAGCCATTCCATCTCCTCCCAGAGTTGTTTCCCCATCATCTCATCTCCTCCTGTTCCAGTTTTTATTATGGATGGTTCACCACTGCCTGATCTTGATGCGCTGATCATGGAAGATATAGAAGAGGAAAATAGGTTAGTTTCTAAAAGCACTGAAGGTACAGTTCTCCAGCTCTAGTTCCAGCTACTCCTCCAGCTCCCTCCTAGACTGAGAAACCTCTTATATCTGTTGAAGCCCTGAAAGAAATAAATGCAATGTATGATAATCCTCAGGATTCTGATGATGAGGATGATGATAATGAAGAGGACTAAGATGATGAGCCAAATAATAAGAAAGTATCTAAGAAGAGGAAAGCTCCTCCACCTCTTTCCCCAAAACCCAATCCTACAAATGATACTGCTTACTATATACTTCAGAAGATCACACCCTACAAGGGCATGCCAACATGGATGTGGCTGTCCAAGAATGAACGGAAAGAAATAAATAAAAGTAGGAGGTATTCCCCACCTCCCCAAAGATATAGAAAGGATACTCCTCCTCCTCCTCCACAACCAGCTGCTGGTGCTTCCAGTTCTTCAACTTAGAGGCCTACCCAGTTTCAAACCTATCAAAGGCATCATGGTAGGTCCTCCTCTTCAGGAAGCAGCCAGCAAAGGCATTATTCTTCAGGCATACAGCAATAACATCAACAACATCAACAAAGACAATTCACTGAACATCAAAAGGCTGATAGCCTCAAGAGGCCTGCTTCCCCTCCTGTACCATTTGAAGATCCTGAGACAGCTACAACTACTAGGATGGCTAGATTCCAGGAATTGGTTGGAATATCCATGATCAACAAAGCAAGAGCTGAAGGAAAGGATCTTTCTCAATACTCTACAATGTCCAAGTCCAGAAAGGAAGATCTAAACAGGTTTGCTACGGATAACAAGTTTTTTTATGTTGATGATTATATGAAACTGCATCTAGAAGCAGTAGTGCACAGGATTACATCTCTTAATATCATTGGGGCTGCCTACATGACAATGACCAAGGCTCAAGCTGCAGATCCTAACAGGGAAATTATATTTACTCAGCCAGGAGAGAATGCTAAAGAAGAGAAGAATAAGAAAAAGAAGAAGAAATAAACTTTGAACTGTCTTTAGTCTTTCTGAGTTACTTTAAACTGCTTATCTATTTCTTGATACAAAGCTTATTGTACATATATATATTTACTGCATATTTTTAATTTCCTGCCAGATATATTCTTATTTTGCTTTCTATATAGTTTGTGTTTGTAATTAGTGACCTCACCCAAATAGGCGGAGATTGTTGGATCCCTAGTTGGATTTGGGCTAGGTTCACTAAATTAGGATGTTTGGCCCAACATGTATAGCCAGGGTAGTGATTGTGTCCGAGAGTTTAGGCCATGTCCTTGGAATCAACACTACTTGGACCAGCCATCAGCAGACTGCAAAAAGACTCAAGACATAGTGGTTTCAAACACTCAGAAAATGAGTTCGACGTTCATCGAACTCAGGTCGACGAAAGTCGTGCTCAGCTCGACGAACTCAGAGAAAAGTCTCTATGCTGAGCTCGACGAACTTGGTACTCAGGTCGACGATTAATGGACACTATATTTCAACATTACAAGTCCAGAACTTCTCTTATCTCCAGTCGATGAACTTAGTTCTCAGGTTGACGATTGTTGGGTATTCTAATGCAACATCTTATTCTAGAAACAACTAAGTATTCTAAGTCCAGGATCATACTCCAGTCGACGAATTCGTCTTGGTTAGAAGTTCAAGGGAAAGACTTATCTTGTAGTTAGAAGTTCTCAGCTCGATGAAACTAGTTCTCAGGTCGATGATTTCTGGACATATTACTTAAAACATTCTTGAGTCCAAGAAACATGGAATTCTGAACTCCAGTCGACGAAGTTTTATTCTCAGCTCGACGATCTTGATGCACAGAGTTGGCAAGGTTCCAGAGAAAGCATTTCTTTCCTCAGGTCGACGATCTTGGTTCTCATGTTGAGGAACAACTATTGTCTGGTAGACGAACTTAGATTCTCAGCTCGACGAACTCTGAGTCCAGGTCAATGAATTCTGCTCAACAATTTCTGTGAAGTTTCAGACTTAGATATTTTCCTCCTTCTGTCCTTATTCTATTGCAAGAATTCCTGAGTAATCAATGCTAAAATATTCTCTGAATGTTACCGTTAGACGGACCATTAATTATGGATTTCATCAGGATTACTGCTTGCCATTTTTCAATGGGACAGTTACGGAAACCAATCAATGCAAATATTCTCTAGGCCGTCAGAAATCAATGCAAAAAGGAATTCAAATTTCAAAAGGAAATTTATATGGAAAATATAAATGGATTTTCTGTCTCTTCTAGTAATGAACAATCAGAAAATATAGGAAATAAGGATCTTCTTCTTCTCTCTCGACAACACACTGAGAAATAAGAGAGAAAGATACTTACAGAGAAGACAGAACACAGTGATACAAAGAAACAAGCCCTAGACTAGAGAAAGAACATCAGGCTGAAGAAGAAGAAGAAGAATCATTCAAATCAAGAGTCTTCTTCTATCTTCATTCAGGATTCTTCAAGGACAACAAATATTTAATCTGTCAAGAAGTTCCTGGAGTTCTTCTGGTCAAAGCAAAAGTTTGAAACCTATCACCCTGAAGCAAAGCTTCAACTTCCTGAACCATTCAATATCTCAAGGGGAGCCTTTGCTAACATCAAAATCCACTAGAGTCTTCTCAGTTGTATTTTAGAAAGAGAAGACATAATCACTCTCTCATCCCCCACTGTATAAAGGGTTCTTTAACTCCCTTCAAAAGTTATTTCTGGTTGTAAGTCACCTAATCAAAAGACTTGAGGTTTGGTTTTTGAGCACCTGATCAAGAGCTCATTGGTGGCAGTCACCTGATCAAAACCTGAGTGGATTTCTACCAGGGTGGTATAAGAGTGGATGTACCCTGGTTGGGGAACCACTATAAAATTCTTTTGTTGTCTAGTTGCTCTTTTCTTTTGTTCTTACTGTGGCTGTGCTAATTAGGTTTGTTGTGTTTATGTTTAGATAGTTTATATTTTGCTGAGCCTGAGGTAGAATAACTTATCTGAGGACTGATTGTTTGTTGATTAGCAAAAAATTTTATAAAACCTAAATTATCTATTCACCCCCACCCCTCTAGAGTATTTCAGATCTAACCCTCATTTTCACAAGGTAAATTGTAGGCCTCACATTGGTGGAAATATTGTGGGTGCACCAAGTTGGGCGGGGGGGGGGGGGGGGGGGCGGGGGTGTTTTGATGATGTCACCTTTAGGGCCAAATCCTAGGTAGTTTGGGTAGCAAGGATATGGAGTTGTCCTCAGGCCGACAGAGTATCATCTTCTCCCTAGGAATATTAATCCACTTAGGGTCAATTATGGAGCAATATGTGAAAGGGTTTGGTAATAAATAGATACTCATAAACGTAAGTCCCTTGAGATAGGGAGCTTTTGGCTTCGGCCCATCGTAGTTTCTAGTGCCTTGAGAGCCCTTCACCGGGCATGCCATGGGCAGTCCAAGGTTAACCGTAGTCTGTAAGAATAAGCAAACTAAAAGAGTAACAATTAATAAATGACCATCAAATACACTCACCCCGTCTTTTCTGGAGGATAGTTTGTATAGATTCACGAGCGGTGGACTCAGTTTTTGATAGAATATCTGGTTTATGTTTGGTGAGCCGATGTCTTGGGAGCTCTTTATAGCATGTGTGCATGTGTATTAAGTGGTGGGTCCTCGTTATTATACGTTAATTCACACCAACGTCGATACGTTGACTCTACAAGTGTAAGTGTTCACTTAGCCCATAAAAGACAGGTGGATTTGCCAACACTAGTACAAGAGACTCGAAAGCACCTAACAGTGGGTGTACCGTATAGTTTGTAGGGTCTAGGCTGGATAGTGTGAATAGCGACCTAGGAGTGGGGGGACCAACCCACTCCCTCTGTTTGCCACTACGAAAGGTACCTGAGAGTTTAGCTTACTCTAAATGGGGAACTAAATATCTGTGTGCATAAAGTCTGGTGGGTGCAAAGCAGTTGTGTGAAATTCATTATCTAGAATGCATAACATTCCATGCCATACATAACATTGTGTAAAAACTCTATCGCTAATGTATAAATTATTATTTGATCTTTTATGCATTAGGCCTTGCAAAACGGCCCCTTCACTTATCAGTTTATATGGGCCTTCTAATAAGCTAAGGTTATTTTATTTATTATGATAGTTAGTGGTTCTAGCTTTTCTTTAATTTGTTGCTTCCATTATGCTGCTACTTTTACTTTCAGTTCATTTATATACCTGTCATTACTGTGATAGATACTTTTAGAATATGATAGTTAGGACCACACTCGCCTGCTCTTGCTTACTCTCCAATTTCAGTTCCTTTCCTTTCATCCTCCTCCGTACGGTCCTTATGTGTCGTAGGGGGAGGGAGGGGGATCAAGACTTAGTTTAAACTAATGGCCTGATGGGCATAACACCTGGGACTCCAGCTGTGAAATAGGGTTCAGTTCTAGGGGATACTTCCCAACCACAGTACAACGCAGGAGGAGTTGAACCAGCCTTATCTATGTGTAGCACCGGCAACCCGAGGATTGGCGAGTGATTATTAGATTTTCTTCCGCGAGTGCTATGTAGTGAGGATCATATGTACCGGGCAGGAGCCCTCTTATCTTTTCTTTCTTTGTGGACTATTTTATATGGTCCATCTTTTGATTTATATGGACTTTATATATATTGCATGTGATGGTGGACTGGTTTATCTCTATGGGTACCGCTTCTTTCCTTTTATGGTATATGCTCGAGTATTTGCCGTAGAATTGGCGATTTGTGGTGTCAACCTCCTCGAGAGTTGGCGTCATAACAAAGCGGCGGTTTTGGGCATAAGACTAGAAAAAAGGGGGTATTTCGCCCTGAATTTTGTTGTATTTAGTTTAGGCCCTTAAGTCCCATATGAAAGGGGATGAGGTTTATATAATATGTTTCAAACTAAAAGAGATGGCGACAAGCATGAAAGATGCACCCGTAGTTCAGGACTTTTCAGATGAATTTCCGGAGAAGTTTCCAGGATTACTCGCACCTAGGGAAGTAGAGTTCAAGATTAAACTAGTACAGGGTGCCAATCCCATCTATTGTACCGCTTGTAGAATGGCTCCAAAGGAACTCGCTAAGTTTAGATTTCAATTGCATGAGTTAGTAGAATCATGGTTTGTTCGTCCAATTCCTCACCCTGGAGAGCGCCTATTTTGTTTGTTAAGAAGAAGGATGGATCACTATGGTTATGCATATATTATTAGGAGCTCAGTAGATTGATGGTACGAAACACTTACCCTTTGCTATGGATCAATGAGATATACGATCTGTTGGTGGGTGCACATTGGTTTTCTAAATTGGATTTGCGCTCGGAGTACTATCAATTTAGGATACAAGTGGAAGATATTCTGAAGACATCATTTAGCTTGATATACGACTTTTACGAGTTCACAGCGATGTCATTTTGACTCACAAATGCCCCTTATACCTTCATGAGTTAGATGAACAGTGTGTATGAGCCCTATTTGGACGTCTTCATCATCATATTCATCGATGACATTTTGTTCTACTCTACGATAGAAGAGGAGAATGCTGAGCAATTGGCCTTATTTTTGAAGAAACTAAGAGAGCAATCTTAGTTTGATATGTTCAACAAGTGTGAGTTTTGTCTCCGAGAAGTTGCCTTCTTAGGCCATGTTATTAGTGGTGCTAGATTAGCAGTAGAACTGGCCAAGGTGCGTCCTGTAAAGGAATGGTCGCCTTTGAAGTCAACGGCCGATGTACGAAGTTTTCATGGACTTACAGGATATTATCGCAAGTTTCTGAAGGGATTTTCAAAGATCGCCCTCCCTCTCACTGCACTGATAAACAAAGTTTTGCCATATGAGTGGACACCTCAGTTTGAGGCCGCATTCCAAGAGTTGAAGGAATGACTAACCTCCGAATCATTCCTAGCCCTTCCATCTAGGAAGGAAGGATTTCAGGTTTTCACTAATGTGTCCTATCAAGGGATGGGAGCAGTGTTGATGCAGCATGGGCATGTGATTGTTTATGCTTCAAGATAGTTCAAGAAGCATGAGGTTAATTACCCAGTACATGATTTGGAATTGGGAGCAGTGGTGTTCGCCTTAAAGATTTGGAGACATTATTTATATGGTGTCCACCACGAGATCTTTCCAGACCGTAAGAATTTAAAATATGTTCATACTCAGAAGGAATTGAATATGAGGAAGCGACGGTGATTAGAATTTTTTGTGACTATGCGTTTACATTGAACTACCATCCAGGGAAAGTAAACTCCATAGCTGATGCATTATGTAGAAAGATACCAGCGTCGAGCCCCGAGTCTCGAATGATGGCTACAGAGTTGGCTTGATTGCTCGAGGAAATGAAAATTACGTAAGTAAGTAAGAATCACTCAGAGATTTGTATAGAATACTTGGCTGCCTTGAGCATAGTATGTGATATCCGTGAATGGATCCGGGCAGAGCAAGCGAAGGATGCTGCTTCGGCCCCTTTGGTGAAGGCAATAGAGAATAGTTCTGTTGAAGAGTATGATTTGAAGGAAGGCCTCATTAATTTCCATGTTAGGCTATATATTCCAGAAGGAGGTGGAATCTTGGAATATATCTGGAGAGAGGCTCATTACACTACGTATTCAGTGCATACTGGGATTGCTAAGATGTATAATGACTTCCGGAAGACCATGTTCTGGGCAAGAATGAAAAGGGATGTTAAGTATTATGTTACGCACTGTGAGTATTATCAAAGGGTGAAGGTGGAGTATAAGAGCCCGGGTGGATTATTGCAGTCATTGCACATCCCCAAGTATAAGTTCGAGGATATCACCATGGAATTTGTCCACAGGTTACCTCGTTTATGCTCTAGGAATGATTCAGTTTTGGTGATTGTGGATCACTTGATGAAGGTTGTCAGGCTCATTCTAATGAGGAAGGAGTCGTGTTGGATCCCTAGTTTGGATTTGGGATATAATCACTATTAGATTATTGAGCCTTCATGTATATCCTAGGGTCAAATTGTTAGTTCTAAGGTAAAGGTTAGTTTAACAAGGTTAGACAAACATTGATCCAGCCCTCAAAAGAAATCAGAGATCTAGACATTGAAGAATAGCAGTCTTTAAGAGTTCAGAGAATCAGTTCAAAGTTCTTCAAACTCAGCTCGACGATCGTCGATTGGAGATCGATGAACTCAGAGTCCCTACTCTGAGCCAAGCTCAATGAACTTGGAGCTCAGATCGATGATCTTCCCACTTCTCTCAAGTTCTCTGGTTGACGAAATTTTATCTTAAGTCGACGAACTTGGAGCTCAGATTTGACAGACTATTTTCTAGATCAACTTTCTTTGAGCTCAGCTTGATGAAGATGATTTCTCAGCTCGAAGAACATGAAGTTCAGGTGGACAAAATCTATCCTGAGTTTGATGATTACTCTTAGTAATAGATTGGCATTTTTCACAGTTTGATTTCAGTTTGGATTACTCTAAGGCAGTAATTCTCTGATAATAAATGCTCATATTCTCAAAAATAAAGTCGTTGCTTGACATCATTAATTATGGATTTCACAGAGTAATTACTTGACTTATTTACAAAGATAGTTGAGGAAATACATTTGAGACAAATTCCTGCAGTTCAACTCCCAGGATTTCAGCATTAATTCCGGAATTCAAATTTCAAATGACAGAAATCCTTCAGAATATAAAAAGAAAATTCTTCTCTTCAGGATAACAACATCAACAACAACAAGGAAGGGAATTACAAGAGATCTGTTACAGAATAACTGATAGAAGTTTTACAGAGAAACAGATTGCTATCTACAGGAAATTGAAGAAGAACATCAACACATAGAATTTTTTTAGTATTCTTCAGTTTCTACTTCAGACTTCAAAAGGACAACTCATCAACATCAGTCCAAAAAGTTTCTGAAGATCTCCATCAAGGCTTACACCCTATGCAAAGTACTCATCTTCCTGAACCATTTTACATCTCAGGGGGAGCTTTGACAACATCATCCACTAAAGTCTTCTCAGTTGTTTGAGAAAGAGAAGATAACATCACTTTTCATTTCTAACTGTGTACAGGGTTATAACTCCCTTCAAAAGTAAACCCTTTTGGTTGTTAAGTCTCCTGATCAAAAGTCTTGGTTTGGTTTTTGGGCACCTGATCAAAAGCTCAAAAGGGTTGTGAGATCTCACTTGAAAAAATTAATCTTGTGGTGACAGGGCACCTGAGCAAAAACCTACAGTGGTAGGGCAACTGATCAAAATCCTGCAGTGGATTCCTACCACGGTGGTAGAAGAGTGGATGTACCCAAGTTTAGGGGAACCACTATAAATTTCTTGTATTGTCTGAAATGCTCTATTGTTTATTTCTTTGTACTGTGATTATTTTTGTTTTCATCTCTCTTTATATATATACTTATCACTTATTTTAATCCACTGTAAAAATTAATTAAAGTTTTAAAATACTCTATTCACACCCTCATCTAGAGTTAAGCAGATCTATCCCTCACTTTCAATTGGTATTATAAGGTAAGGTTGTTTGGTTTCACAAGCTAACACCTGAACAAAAAGATCTTTGATAGATCTTATTATCTCTTTTATCTCTCTTATATCTGTTGAAATTTGTGAAGTGGAAGTGGGTGACGGGACAGGCCGGGCGGCCTGGGGCGGACAGCTTTGGCGGACTTGGCGGACTGGGCGGACTGAGATGTGCGGCCTGGTGGAAGGTCTAGTGGAAAGCCGGCTGTCTTCTGAGCGGCTTGTTGCATGGAGTCCGCGGACTATGCAGCCTGATTTCTGCGGATAGGGTGTTTGCTGATTGGCTTTGCCAAGGAGCGGCCAGAGCGGATGGAGGCTTGCGGACTGGTACATTGCTCAGTGGCCGTGGGTGCAAGCTTGTGCTGATAGGCGGGTTGGCTCTTGTCCGCGGGAAGCTTGCGGACTGATGTGTCCGTGGTATTGGCTGTTGCGGACTAGACTTAGAGCTTGGCTGAGGCCTTGTCGAGCTCTGGTGGCACAGCAGGTGATTTGCTGTGGAGATCGATTGGCGGACTGGGTTTGGAGTCCGCGGTTGGCTGCTGCGTTGGACAGAAGTGCGAGGAGCTCGCGGACTCATGGCGGTCTATGCTAGGGTGTTTGGCGGACGGGATTTTGTGTCCTCCATGCTCGCATTGGTTCTTGATGGTTATGGACTTGGTCACACTTTGTGCTAAGGCCATGGTGTCCGCGGTATCCGCCAAGTCCGCTGTGACCGGGCGGACTGTTGCTATCTTCCTTGGTCGTGGACTTGTGGCGGATTGAGGTGTGAGTCTTGCGGACTGCCTCGGGTTGGTGCGGACTGCCATTGAAGGGGGTTGCTGTCTTGCAGTGGTTGGAGCTTTGCGGGCTGATGCCTTGTCTGCATCGCTTGGGCGGACTGGAGAGGGTTCGCCAATGTTTGCCTTGCTCCTGGCGGTTTTCCTTGGTATCCGGGTAAGTCCATGCGGACTCGGCGGACGGTGTTTTTGCTATCGCGCGGGCTGGGGTGGTGTCGCTATCTCCTGTGCGGTGACCACACTCCTCACCTTGCCTATAAATAGGACCCCCCTGGCATAACCTACATAACGAGAGTGAACAGTATGTTGGGGTGTTCAAGGAGCTGCGGTCTGTGTTTGTCAGTCCGCGCGGATTGTTTCAGGCTGACGGTTTGCTGTGTGCAGGTCGCGCGGATAGCTTCAAGGAGCCAGGAGTTTGGCTGTGACTTCGGTCAAGTGCTTGGAAGTGTGCGGTCTCTGCGGACTCAGCAGGAGGTCGCTCTGCGGCTTGTCAGTTCTGCTTCATCTTTGCCAGCTTCAATAACCTGTCCGCCGGCTTCAGGCGGGTAGGGGTGTTCCTCAGTTCAAGTTCAGCAGGAGGCGAATAACGGTGTGTCTGCGCGGCCTCGCGGCTTCGGCGGACTCCGTGTCTATTCGGCGGATTGCAGCATAGCTTGGGCGAGCTCAGCGGACTCGGCGACCTCGGCGGACTCGGGTGCTGTCCTCCCGGCTTGTTTTTTGGTGCTTTCTATTTACAGCTGTGATACTAGCGAAATCATGTCTCGCTATGTATGCCTCGCATTGTAAAGAAGTGAATGAATAACAGACCTGCTTGTGCTTCCATTATTTGTTGGGATTTACCTTTGTACCTCTAGTCCTTGGTTTCCGCTGGTTTCAACGTGCGAACTGGGTAGTTCCGAAGATATTAATTTGGCGTTTAGGCTATCTTGCTGACCACGTTGAGAAAATTTAACAATATCATGGCACAGAATAAAGAATATTCAAGCACCAGACCTCCAGTCCACAATCTGAATAAGTTTGCAATCTAGATGGAAAGAATCATATTATATATGAACTCCATTGATGAAGATATCTACAATTATATTTTGACACTTCCCTATACTCCTTCTATAACAACTTGAACAAGTACCTCAGTAGTTCAAACACCGGAGTGTACAGAAGCTCAGAAGAAGTTGAAGATGGCTGATGCTAAAGCCATGAACATTGTGGCACAAACCATGTCTGATGACATCTTTTCAAAGGTTGCTGAATGCACATTAGCAAAGTACATTTGAGACTCTCTAAACCAAATGGTTGTAGGATCAACTGATGAGAGAAAGGATAGAAGATCTCATCTCATCTCCCAAAATGAAAATTTCAAGAAAGATGAATATGAGTCAGTGGCTGACATGTACAACAAACTTAGTCTAATCATCAAAGAGCTGAAGGACCTTGACAAAAAAATCTCACTGGATGAGATAAATGACAAATCCTAATGTGCTTCCCTAGTTCATGGGACTCTAAGATTTGGCCAATCAAGGTGGCCAAAAGCCTAAATAAAATATCTACGAAGGCACTTCTACGCAAGCTCAAATCTTATGAGCAGCTAATAAAAATAAGAGTAGCTGCTGAGCAGAAGACCTCCTCATCAGGAATGAACGAGCAGAATATTGCTTTCAAGGCATCTGAAGAACCAGAAGCTTCTCCAGCAAATGATGAACTCCTAAGCTTGCTGGCTAAAAAATTCTATGAGGTGACCAGAAAGGATTTCAGAAGGAAGTCATCCAGACAAGATGATAGACCAAGATATGACAAAACTCCTACCAAGGAGATTGTCTGCTTTGGTTGCAAAAAATCTGGACATATTCTTCCTGAGTGCCCAGAGAATCCGAAGAAGCAGAAAAGAAGAGACAAGGACTCCAGAAAGCATGACATCAAGCCCTCTTCCAGCAAGCATAACAGGAAGGAGAAAGGCTTTGTAGCAGAAACTTGGAGTGAAACAGAAGAATAATCTTCATCTTTCAGCTCTAGTGAAGATGAAGAAGTGGTAAAAGCAAAAGAAGCTTTTTTAATGGCTATTAATGCATCAAGAAAATCCATCAGAAGCTGAAGAATCAGAAGCAAAAGGTTCTGAGACTGAAGAGGATCAAGTAATATCCTCATTTGATTTTAATTCAGATCATTTCAAAACTTAATTTAAATTATTATGTAATAATCTAATCAAATCTGAGAAGGAAATCAAACTTCTCAGAGATAAGCTAATTGAACAGAAAAATCTATTTTCTGAAAATATTAAACTAAAAGATAAACTAGTTATATCTTCTGAACAGATAAATTCTCTAAAAATTAAACTGAATGAGGCTAAGGAATTTGAAGAATCCCTAAATGGGAGAAGCATCAATTTGATGGACATCACAAGCACTGTTAATGACGGGCTTAATGGCAAGCTCGGTTTGGGTGCTTCATCAAGCGAACCTCATTTAATTCAGAAGAATATACTTTCAACCCCCATTAAATTCATATCTGAAAAGGTTAAAGAAAAGACAGATTAGAATAACAAACCAACTGAATTAAAATAAAAACCCAAGAAAAAGAGAAAGAACATGAAAAGCCTTAAGCATAACAATGTTCAACAGATTTCGTCGAACTCAGATTGAAGAAATGTGTACAATTCATCAAACTCAAGTCGACAAACTCTGAACGCAGATTTTTGTTATGATTATTCTTCGAACAACGATCGACGAAACCAATATGGTTCTTCGTGCTGAGATCGACGATATTGGGTCACAAAGAATGAATATTTCCATTCTCTGAGCGGAGTTCGACGAACTCATCCCTATTCGTCGAACTCAGTTCGACGAACTTATCTGAATTCGTCGACCCCAGTTAAAATTAATAGAAACTTTAATTATCCCAGAACATCTAATCAATCAAAAGAATTTGTTAACCCATTTACCCAATGGATAATTCCACCTAGGTAATTTCACCCCCTAGGATATAAAAACCAACCTTAATGTTCCTACATTTCTAGTTTTAAACTTGTAAAAAATTAAGGGCCCAAGGTTACCTTGGTCAAGAATACCTAATTTTTATTTTTCAGGTGAAAGACTATCCTACCACAGAGGAACAGTGGTGCCTAGATTGTGGATGCTCAAAGCACATTATAGGCAGCACGGACAATCTAACAAACTTCAAGTCCAAGATTGGTCTAAAGGTGATATTTGGTGACTCCAACTATGACCAGACTGAAGGCTATGGAAATGTCTCAATTGGAACCGTCACCTTCAAGAAAGTTTCCTTTGTGAGTGTTTTAAAACATTTTCGGATTTCCATAAGCCAATTATGTGATGAAGTTTATCAAGTATCCTTTAACCATTCTTCTTGCATTATATCTTCTGTATATAATAAAAATGTATTAACTAGTCTTAGGAAAGGAAACATCTATGTAGTAAACTTCAAATCTGCTAGGTTAGAAATTTGCTTAATTAATCAAATCAGTAATAATAATGAATTTTGGCATAAGAGATTAGGACATGTTAATCTTAAAAATATTATTAAACTCTCTAGGAACAATCTTGTTAGAGGATTGCCTTCTTGCCCCTATAAAAAGAGAGCCTTTGCATGGCTTGTCAATTAGGCATGCAAACCAAAAATTACTTTAAATCTATTAATAAGAATGATTCACCCAGGATTTTGTACATGCTACATATGGATCTATTTGGGCCCATTGCTGTACAGAGCTTGGGAGGGAAATCTTATAACTTAGTTATTGTAAATAACTTCTCTAGGTTCACTTGGGTGTTCTTCTCGAGAAACAAGTCAGATAACTTTAAAGTTCTTACAGACTTTTTTAAGAGCATAAAGAATGTGTACTCTACTCACGTAGCGTTGATCAGAAGTGATCATGGTACTGAGTTTGAATCTCTTCCTATGCAAGAATTTTGTGAGGTCGAAGGTATCAGACATTGCTTCTCTGCTCCTAAAACTCCTTAACAAAATGGGGTAGCAGAAAGAAAAAATAGAACCCTCATTGAAGTTGTTATAACATTGCTTGCAGATGCTTACTTGCCCCTATCCTTTTGTGCAGAGGTTGTAGGCACAACAAATTATGTCTTGAATAGATGTTCAATACATAAACTTAAGGGCAAGACTCCCTATGAACTGCTCAAAGGGAAGCAAACTAAAATAAATTATTTTAGAATTTTTGGCTATAGATGTTATATTCATAATAATAACAAGAAATATCTTAGAAAGTTTGAAGGCAAGGATGAAGTGGGAATTTTTCTTGGATATTCCAAGTCAGCAAGGCATATAGGGTTTTTAATAAATCAACCTTAAAATGGTAGAATCTGTACATATAACCTTTGATGAAGCTAACATGTATTACAAGGAGAAGGATTCTTCTACAAAAGATTTATTGTAGGTACCCAAACTATGTGACAAATTGGATGACTTAAATCTCACCAATGTGGCTACATCTCATCCCTCTCTACATATTGAAGAAGACAGTGAAGAAGATTTATATGAGATGATTGTTGGACCTCCAACAACAAAAATAATTCCACAAGAGGAATTAATTCCTAATGCTACTGCTGAACCAACTCCTACTGATCTTGTCATACTTAGAGATCACCCAATATCTCAAGTGATTGGAGACATATCAGTTAGTGTACAAACAAGGCATCAACTAAACCAAGACTTGACGCATACTTGCTTCATATCTCAACTTGAGCCCCAATCCATAAAAGATGCAGAGCAAGATTCCCACTGGATTATTTCCATGCAAGAGGAGCTCAATCAGTTTGAGAGATGTAGAGTTTGGGATTTAGTTCGAATACCCAAAGACTACCCAGTCATTGGAACTAAATGGAATTTTATAAATAAATTGGATACACAAGGAGATATTATCAGAAATAAAGCAAGCCTAGTAGCACAAGTATATAGATAGGAAGAAGTAATTGACTTTGATAAGACCTTTGCCCCTGTTGTAAGACAAGAAACTATCTAGATATTTCTTGCTTATGCAGCTTACAAGAAGTTTAAGGTCTACCAAATAGTTGTCAAGAGTGCCTTCTTAAATTGTGAACTCAAAGAGGAAGTATATGTGGAACAACCACCATGTTTTATCTCTCTAACTTACCCCTCCTTTGATTTTAAATTGCATAAAGCTCTCTATGGTTTAAAGCAAGCTCTAATAGCATGGTATGAGACCATAGCTAGCTTTCTTTTATAGCATAAGTCCACTAGGGACATTTTAGATAGAACCCCGTTCATTAGGCATCATAAAGATAAAATATTGTTATTACAAATATATGTAGATGACATCATTTTTGGCTCTACTGATTCCAAACTATTCAAAAGGTTTTCTAAACTGATGCATTTCAAGTTTAAAATGAGTAGCATGGGTGAGTTTTCTTACTTCCTTGGTCTCCAAGTGAAGCAATCTTCTGATGATATTTTCATATCCCAATCAAAATATGCTATTGAGCTAGTTAAAAGATTTGGGATGTTTGATGCCTCTGGTATGAAAACACTCATGGCTTCCAATGTTGTGATTGATTCTGATGAACAAGGCAAGCCAGTTGATCAGAAAACACATAAGGCTATTGTTGGGTCCTTGTTGTATCTCACAGCTAGCAGGCCAAATATTATGTTTGCTACATGTCTTTGTGCTAGGTTCCATGTGAACCCTAAAGAATTTCACCTTATTTTCCTTAAAAAAATTTTGAGATATATAAAAGGTTGTCCTAATCTAGGACTTTGGTATCCAATAGAGTCAGAATTTGACTTAACTGGATTTTAAGATTTTGACTATGCTGGATGCAGAGTGGACAGAAAAAGCACTTCAGGAACATGCCAGTTCCTTGGAGATAGGCTTGTGTACTAGTTTTGTAAGAAGCAGACAGTGTGTCAATTTCAACTGTAGAAGCTGAATACATTGCAGCTGACAGTTATTGTTCAGAAATATTGTGGATTTAAAACAAAATTCTGCGTTATGGTCTCAACTTAAATAATTCAACTATACTTTGTGACAATACCAGTGCAATTTCTATTGCACAAAATTTAGTACTGCATAGTAGAACTAAGCATATAGAGATTAGACATCATTTCATTAAAGATTGTGTGGACAAAAAGAAAGTTAATCTTCTCTTTATCTCTACTGATTTGCAAAGAGCAGACATCTTCACTAAACCTTTAGATGAGAAGAAATATCTGTTCTTTCTGAATCAGCTAGGTATGATTAATGGAGAAGTGTAATTTGATTTCAGTCCAAGGTCGAAGAATGGATCACATTTCATTGAACGGAGATCGACGATCTGGGAACTGTTCTTGAGATTTTTCGTCGACCTGAGATCGACGAACTCTCTGTGTGAAGTTATTTCGTTGAGTGGAGATCGACGATCTTGCTTCAGAAAAGTTTTCGTCAACCTGAGAATGACGAAAAGTTTTCCCCTCTTCCACCTGAGATCGACAATATCATTTCTTCATGAAATTTTTTCGTCAACCTTAGAACATAGACTTTATTTTATTTTTCGCAAGACAGAGCCCGCCGCTTCACATTCTTAAAACCTTATATCTAGGTTTTCATCGTGCTCTATCATGTGCTTTCTGTTCTCTTGCACTTGATCTCTCTCTGGTTTTTACATGAAAACTGATGGCGATTCTGGCTCGATCCCTCTCCAGCATGAAGTATGGCACTGGTTTCGACATCGACTTTCATTCCTTCAACCTTACTGATCAAATCTTCATAGACATTTTACAATTGTTTGAAGAACAACAACTCAAGAAATTAATGACGACCAGGATCATGTTGCCAGCAACTGAAATAAGAGAATGGGTATATACTTCAACCTCTCTAGACAGAGACACTATGAATGGCACCATCGGCAGCAATCAGGTTACCCTAACCTCTGAAATTTTAACTGAAGTTTTTTATTTGGCAAATGGAGAAGTGGATATCGAATTATAAAATTCTAAATGTGATAATATGCTTACTAAAATCGGTCACTCTAAAGGAAACCCTAATAAGCTACTGAAAAAGAATCACTCTATTCAATATAAGTTTTTGGAAGATGTTGTTGGTAAGGTGTTGCTGGGCAAACACACAACCCATGATTATATAACCAGGAACCAGTTCTTGGTGATGTGTGCTCTGGTAAATAAGAAAGCAGTCAATTGGGGAAAGTTACTATTTGAGTTGATTAAGAAGAAAAAATCCAAGAAAGAGGTTTGTTTTTGGAGGAGTTTAGGAATTTTCCTCCAGTCAAAGTCACCTGAATTATTGGTCTCTCAGACCATATTCATCAATGCCTCCAAGAGGATAACCTCCGCCTTGTTTGGTAGATGGGAGAGGTCTATCCCAAAGCCATCCAGGGCTTCTTCCTCTACAACTTCTGAGGACACCTGGGCAGTAATAGCCTCTCCACCACCTCTAGAAGTTCTTCCATCCACCAGCATTCTTTCACCTCCTCCGTAACAACAACAATAACCATCTTCACCTCTTCCACCACCATCACCTCCATATTCTCCAATCATCATCCGTGAGGACATTCCATCTCCACCACCTAGATCTCCACTTCCAACTCATGTATCTGATATTCGATCCATATCCTCTCAGCCTACTTTCAATCTGCCATCTCCACCTTCATACTCTCCACATCATTCACCAGTTCCGTCTCCTATTCAGGAAACCACCTCAACACCCACTACCAGAATTCCTACCTCCATTACTGAAATACCATCCATCCCTATGAAAGTAAGGGTTAGATCTGAGATACTCTACAGGGGGGGGGGGTGAATAGAGTATCATGGAAACTTAAAAAATTTTTTGCTGTAAATAAAAACAGACCTAAGATAAATTAATCTAGCACTATCACATGCACAACAAAACCTAACTATCATAGCCACAGCAAAAATAAAAGAAAAAATGCAACCAAACAACACAAGAATTTTATAGTGGTTCTCTAACCTGGGTATATCCACTCTTCTACCACCCTGGTAGGAATACACTCAGGTTTTTGATCAGGTGACTGCCACCAATGAGCTTTTGATCAGGTGCTCAAAAACCAACCCAAGTTTTTTTGTCAGCAGACTTGCAAGCAAGAATAACATTTGAAGGGAGTTAAAGAACCCTTTTTACAGTGGGGGATGAGAGAGTGATGGTGTCTTCTCTTTCTCAAATACAACTGAGAAGACTTAGTGGATTTATGATGTTAGCAAAAGCACCCCCTGAGATATTAAACTCAGGAAGATTTGAGCCTTGCTGCAGGGTGAGTAGGTCTTCAATATTTCAGCTTTGACCACATGGTATCCAGGAACTTCTTTGACAGATAGAATATTTGTTATCCTCTGAAGAATCCTGAGATGAAGAAGGAAGAAGACTCTTGATTTTTGATTGATGTTCTTCTTCTTCTTTAGCTTGTTGTTCTTTCTCTGGTCTAGGGCTTCTAATTTCTCTATTGTGTTATTGCCCCGTGTATTTCGTTCTCTGTGTTTTTACGATTAGAAAGAAGAAAATTCCTATTCACTTATTTGTAGAGGAAAGAGGAAAAATCCTTTTTATATTTCTCTTGAAATCTTTCTTCTGAATTTTGAATTTCTTCCTTCATTCAATGATGACAGCCTGGAGAATATTTGAATTGATTGATTTCCCCAAATGTCCCATTGAAAAACAACAAGCAATAATCCTGATGAAGTCCATAATAAATGATGCGTCTAATGATAATATTCAGAGTGTATTTAGCATTGATTACTCAGGAATTATTGTAATTAATTAAGGATAAAGGGAGGAAAATATCCAAGTCTGGAACTTCACAGAAATCGTTGAGCAAAAAACAGAATTCGTCGACCTGGGCGCAGAGTTCGTCGAGCTGAGAAATTATGTCCGTCGACTAGATAATCTTTGTTCGTCGAGCTGAGATCCAAGATCGTCGACCTGAGAGTAGTTAGCTGCTTTCTTTGGAACCATGCTAATTCTGTGTATCAAGATCATCGAGCTGAGATTCTAACTTCGTCGACTGGAGTTCAGTGAAATGTTTCTTGAACTTTAGAATGCTGAAGTAATGTTTTCAGAAATCGTCGACCTAAGAACTAGTTTCATCGAGCTGAGAACTTCTAACAGCTACTTGATAAAGCTTGCCAAGAATGCGGTCTAAGTTCGTCGAGCTGAGAAGATGAATTCGTCGACTGGAGTATGATTCTGGACTTAGAATATTTAGATATTTCTGGAATAAAATGTTGAAGTAGAATACCCAGAAATCGTCAACCTAAGAACTGAGTTCGTCAACTCGTGTTCAGAGAAAGGAATTCTTGACTTGGAATATTGAAGTATAGTGTCCAGAGATTGTCGACCTGAGAACCAAGTTCGTTGAGATCAGCTTAAAGAATTGTATCTGAGTTCGTCGAGCTGAGCACGACATTCGTCGACCTGATTTCGACGAACGTCGAACTCATTTTCTGATTCTTTGAAAATTCTCTAAGTCTTGAGTCTTTTGCAGTCTGTTGATGGCTGGTCCATGCAGTGTTGACTCTAAGGATATGACTAGACTCTAGTACATAACCATGACCCTTTCTATACATGTTGGGTCAAACATCCTAATTTAGTGAACCTATCCCAAATCCAAATATGGATCCCACAATCTCCCCCTATTTCGGTAAGGTCACTAATTACAAACTCACATTAATACGAAAGCAAGAAAAATATAACTGGCAGGAATTTTAACATATGCAGCAGATATATATATATAAAGAGCTTTGTATAAAGAATATATACAAACAGTTTTAAAATAATAGAGAGATTAAGAATAGTTCAAAATGTTCATTTCTTCTTCTTGGGCTCCTTTGACTTATCCTCCTTAGCTTTGTCACCTGGTTGAGTAAACTTAATTTCCCTGTTAGGGTTTGCTGCTTGAGTTTTAATCATTATCATGTCAGCAGCTCCAATGATATTAAGGGGGTAGCCCTTGACACTACAGCTTCAGGATGCAGTTTCATATAATTATCAATATTAAAGAATTTATTATCTTTAACAAACCTGTTGAGCTCCTCCTTCATATATTTGGACATGGTTGAGTATTGAGAGGGATCCTTCCCTTCATCTTTTGCTTTATTAATCATGGATAGTCCAACCAATTCCTGGAACATGGCCATCCTTGTAGTTATAGCTGTCTCTGGATCTTCAAATGGTACAAGAGGGGAGGCAGGTCTCTTTGAGCTTTCAGCTTTATGTTCAGTAACTTGTTGGTGGTGTTGATGTTGCTGCTTGCCTGATGAATAATGCCTCTGTTGGCTACTTCCTAAAGAAGAGGAAAACCTACCCTGATGTCTCTGATAGGTTTGAAACTGGGTAGTCCTCTGAGTTGAAGAACTTGACGCACCAACATCAGGTGGAGGAGGAGGGGGAGCATCCTTTCTGAATCTCTAAGGAGGAGGTGAGTAACTCCTGCTTTTCTTCCTTTCTTTTTGCTGGTTCTTGGACAGCCACATCCATGCAGGCATGCCCTTATAAGGTGTGATCTTTTGAAGTATATAATATGGTGTGTCATTTGCTGGATTTGGTTTAGGGACAGGAGGTGGATGAGCTTTCCTCTTCTTAGAGACTTCCTTTTTCTTGGGCTCATCATAAGAGTCCTCTTCATCATCATCCTCATCATCATAGTCTTGAGGAGCATCATACAAAGCATCAATAGCTTTTAGTATATCTTTATCAATGGGCTTTTCAGCTAGAGTAGGAGATGGAGAAAGAGCTGGAGGAGGAGCTAGAGCTGGAGCAGGAGAGTTGTACATATCAGTGCTTTCAACAACTGATTTATTTTCTTCTTCTATGTCAGCCATGATCAGTTCATCTAGATCAGGCATTGGAGAATCATCCCAGACAAAAGTTATAGCAGGAAGGGATGCAGCACAGAGGGGATCAGCTCTGGGTGGAGATTAAGTAATGAGGGGAGCATCGTTTTGTGAAGATGGAATGGCTGGAACCTCTGTTATAGCAAAACCGGCCTTTAGTTGCTTGGTAACTTAGCGGCTTATTGGTGAGGTGTAGGGGACTATAGCCATGGGTGGCTTAATGTTGTACTCTGTAAGATTATTAAAATAAAATGTGTCAAAATTGCTCAACAACTTTAAGAGATCAACTGTGGGATTTATAATAAAATCACTGGCAGTGTTTATTTCCTCTAGAACTTGCTCATCCAGATCAATATCAGACTCAATAAAATTAATTAAATCAAATAAATCTTTATCAGCATCTGCATCTGCTTCTGCTGTTGCTTTTTCTGATGTTTCTACTACTGTTACTGCTGTTTCATAAAGTATCTCCCCCTGCCTGGTTTCAGTGTATACTGTAACCCGGCCCCTAACTGAAGAGGGAGGAGCAAAAAGAGCAGATATCTTATCAGTAAGAGAAGATATGGAGGAAGCAAGAGGTGAAATAGCGTCTGCTAAAATTCTTTTGAGGAGGGGAGTAAGACGTGCAAAGAGAGATGGAATAATGGAGGGTTCCAATGGCAGAGAGGCATAGGGTGTTTCACTAGAAACAGAAGGGGGAATGGTAGTTGATGGTGGAGGAGGAGGTAACGAATCTTGCATTGATACATCTTGAGGAAAGGGAGAATGGAGGGGGGATGTAAGCAAATTGAAGGATGGGATGTTGTCTAGATGGTGGGGTAAGGGAGATGGAGGTGGTGATGCAGTTAGTGTACCATGAGGAGAGGAAGGGGATGTATGAAAGTGAATATGAGTGTGGGATGGAATTTGTGTATCATATTGGGAGGAGGGTGAGGTATGAATGGGAACATGAGTTGGAGATGTATGAATTGGGGATGATGGAGGTGTGGGAGTATGAACTGTGGTTAGAGTGGTGGAGGGGAGTTGGTGTAGCATCTGAGGATGGATTTGAGGAGCTGGAGGAGGTGGAGGTGGAGGAGGGAAATCTTCAGCAGGGTGGGGAGTGGCCAAAATATCTCTGGTACTCTCAGAAGACCTGGTGGAACAGGAAGAAGCCTTGGAGAGCTTGGTGATTCTCCTCTCCCAGCTGCCAAAGATGGCACAAGTGAGCCTCTTGGAAGCATTGATGAATATGGTTGGGGAGACCAGAGATTCAACAGCCTTTTCTTTAAGGAAGATTCCCAAAATTCATCCAAAACAAACCACCTTTTTATTGTTCTTCTTCTTAATCAGCTCAAGCAGAATTTGAGCCCAGTTCATCTGCTTCTTGTTCGCCACTGCACACATCACCAGGAATTGATGCCTGGTTATGTAATCATGGGCAGTGTTCTTTCCCAGCAATACTTTCCCCACAATATCTGCTAGAAATTTGTACTCATCAGAGAGGTGTTTCTTCAGTAGTTTGTTAGGGGTTTCTCTAGAATAATACATCTTACTCAGCATCTCATCAAATTCATCACTAGCAATTTATACTTCCTCTTCACCATTAGTTAATCCAAAGATTTCAGTAAGAATGGCGGGGGTAAGAGAAACAACATTACCCGATATGGTGCCTATCATGGTGTTATCATCTGTGGTTGAGGAAGTATACACCCACTCTCTGATTTCTACGCCAGCTATCTTGATCCTGATAGTCATCAAAGTTTTTAACTTCTGACCTTCAAGCAGTTGCAAGATGTCCAGGAATATTGGATCTGAGTGTTTGAAGGAATCAAAGTCCACGTTGAATCCTGTATCAAATTTCATTGCCGCAAGGCTGCCTGCTGGAATCTCCATTAGTTCACCTGCAAGAGAAAAATGGAGATCAAGTGAAATGGAACTGAAAGCGTGGGATGGAGGTCTAAGAAAACCTAGATATAAGATTTTCCAGAATATGAATCGACAAACTCCATTCCACGAAAAATAAAATAATTCTTCGATCTGAGGTCGACGAAATAATTTGTAGTTAAATGATTCGTCAAACTCAGTCTGAAGATTTGAAAATATTTCGTCGAGCTCTGTTCGACGAAATTTTTCTGAAGCAGATTCGTCCACCTCTATTCGACGAAAATGACTTCACACACAGAGAGTTCGTCGATCTCCGTTCGACGAATATCTCAAGAACTTTTCCCAGTTTGTCGAACCTTTGGGAAATTTGTTGAGTGTAGACATAAATTAAATTAAAGCTTCTCCATTGATCATTCCAAGCTGATTTATAAAGAACAAGTGATTTCTTTCAACCAGAGGTTTGGTGAAAATATTAGCTCTTTGTAAATCAGTGTAGATATAGACAAGATTAACATTATTTTTGTCTACACACCCTCTAATGAAATGTTGTTTAATGTCTATATGCTTAGTTCTACTGTGATGGACTTGATTTTGTGTTATGGATATAGCACTTGTGTTGTCACAAAAGTGAGTTGAATTTTTTAAGTTGAAACCATAGTCCAGAAGTTGGTTTTGAATCCACAATATCTGAGAACAATAACTACCAGCTGCAATGTATTATGCTTCAGTAGTTGATGTGGACACAGATGTTTGTTTCTTGCAGAACCAAGACACTAATCTCATACCAAGGAACCGGTAAATTCTTGAGGTACTTATCCTGTCAGCCCTGCATCCAGCAAAGTCAGAATCTGAATATCCAGTTAAATCAAATTCTAACTCAGTAGGATACCAAAGGCCTAGACTAGGACAACTCTTTATATATCTCAAAATTCTTTTTAGAAAAACTAGGTGAGATTCTTTAGGGTTCACTTGGAACCTAGCACAAAGGCATGTGGCAAACAATATGTCAGGTCTACTTGCTTTAAGATATAATAGCGATCCAACAATGCTCCTATATAACTTCTGATCAACAAGTTTCCCATGTTCATCAGTGTCTATTACAGCATTAGTGACCATAGGTGTTTTATATGCTGAGGCATCAGCCATCCCAAACTTCTTAATAAGCTCTTTAGCATATTTAGCCTGGGAGATGAAGATGCCATCAGGTAGCTGCTTCACTTGGAGACCAAGGAAGTAGGAGAGCTCACCCATACTACTCATTTCAAACTTTGAATGCATGAGGTCTGAGAACCGCTTGCATAGTTTGGAATCTGTAGACCCAAATATAATGTCATCTACATATTTGTACTAACAATGTTTGATCCTTATGGTGCCTAGTGAACAATGTTTTATATACAATGCCTCTTGTGAATTTATGCTCTATTAGAAAGATAGCTAAGGTCTCATACAAAGCTCTTGGAGCTTGCTTTAGACTATAGAAGGCTTTATGCAATATAAATACATAAGAAAGATGGGTTGGAGAGATAAAACCTGGAGGTTGTTCAACATAAAGCTCTTCTTTTAGTACTACATTTAAAAAGGCACTTTTCACATCCATCTGGTAGACTTTAAACTTCTTGTAGGCAGCATTAGAAAGAAAAATTCTGATTGCCTCTTACCTTGCAACTGGTGAAAATGTTTGGTCATAGTGTATCCCTTCTTCTTGTCTATAACCTTAAGCAACAAACCTAGCCTTGTTCCTCACAATTACACCATGGGCATCTTGTTTGTTTCCATATACCCATTTAGTTCTAATGACTGGGTAGTCTTTGGGCCTTGAAACTAAATCACAAACTCTACATCTCTCAAATTGTATGAGTTCCTCTTGCATTGCAATGATCCATTGGGGATCTTGCTCAGCATCTTTTATGGATTGGGGCTCAACTTGAGATAGGAAACATGCATGGATCATATCTTGGTTGAGTTTATGCCTTGTCTGTACACATACTAATATGTCTCCAATCACATGAGATCTAGGGTGATCCTTTACTGTGACAAGATCAGTGGGTGGAGTTGGTTCATCAACATCATTTGGATTTAACTCCTCTTGTGGAATTATGTTTGTTGTTGAAGGAATTTCAATCACTTCCGTGCTTTCTTCTTCACTGTCTTCTTCAACTTGTGTTGAAGGATGTGTTGGAACCTCTTGGGTGAGTCTTAGTTCATCCAACATTTCACACAAGTTAGCTATCTGCAAATTGCTACTGGTAGAAATTTCTTTCTCCTTGTAAGACGTCTTAGTTTCATCAAAGGTAACATGAATTGATTCTTCAATTTTAAAAGATGATTTATTAAATACCCTATAAGCTTTGCTTACTTGGGAATATCCTAGAAAGATTACCTCTTCAGCCTTAGCTTCAAACTTTCTAACATATTTTTTGTTATTATTATGTATGTAACATATACACCCAAATATTTTAAAATAAGTGATTTTAGGTTTCTTCCCTTTAAGTAATTCATAGGGAGTCCTATTCTTAAGTTTATGTATCAAACTTCTGTTCAGTACATAATTTAATGTGCTTACAGCCTCTGCCCCAAAGGACAGTGGCATATAAGCATCTGTAAGTAATATGCCTGCAGCTTCAATCAAGGTTCTATTCTTCCTTTCAGCTGCCCCATTTTGTTGGGGAGTTCTAGGAGCTGAGAAGCAATGCCTGATACCTTACTTCTCACAGAACTCATGCATAAGAAGAGACTCAAACTCTGTGCCATGATCACTTCTGATCAATGCAACATGAGTAGAGTACTCAATCTGTATGGTCCTGAGAAAATCTGTAAGAAATTTGAATGTATCTGACTTAAATCTTAGAAAGAACACCCAAGTGAATCTTGAGAAGTCATCTACAATGACTAGAGTATAGGATTTCCCTCCTAGTCTTTGTACAACAATGGGTCCAAGGAGATCCATGTGTATCAAGTACAAGATCCTAGGTGAATCACTTTTATTAACTGACTTAAAGCTAGATTTAGTTTGCTTCCCAAGTTGACAAGCCCTGTAGAGGCCTTCCTTCTTATAGGGACCAGAAGGCAAACCTTTCACAAGGTTGTCTTTAGATAGCATAGCAATATTTTTCATGTTAACATGTCCTAGCCTTTTGTGTCATCATTCATTTTGATTGCAATCAATATTAAGCAGACAAATATCTGAATTGACAGAAAGAAAGTCTACTACGTATATGTTACGTTGTCTATTTCCAATTAAAATATTTTGTTTTTCTTTATTAGAAATAAAACAAGATATAGAGTTAAAGTCTACCTGATAACCTTCATCACATAATTGACTGATAGAGATGAGGTTATGCTTGAGTCCACTTACATATGTCACTTTCTTGAAAGTGACTGCTCCAATCTTTACTTCTCCAAATACTTCTAACTGGCCCTAATTTGAATCATCAAAGATAACCTTTGGTCCCAGCATGGAATTATAGTTTCTTAAGTTATCCTTGCTGCCAGTCATGTGTTTGGAGCATCCACTGTCCAGATATCATAGTTGATTAACAACTGGACAACACTTCACCTACAGAGAAAATAATTAATTTTTCTTGACCCAGGTTACCTTGGGTCCTTTGTTTTGATGATAGGAAAAACTTGAAATCACAGAAAATTCAAGTTGTGATTTATATCCTAATGGGTGATATCTTTTAGGTGGAATTATCAAAACAGCAAGTGGGTTAAATGGTTTCCTAGATTTATTTTAGTTGTTGTTATAGTTATGACTTTTATTAAGTCTTTCTGGGTTCGACGAAATATTATGAGTTAGTCGACCAGAGTTCGACGAAATGGGATGAGATCATTGATCTATGCTCAGAGAATGAACATAGTCATTTTCTGTGCCCTAAGTTCGTCGACCTCTGCTAGACGAACCATACACAATTCATCGATCGCAGTAAGACGAATTATTATTATGTAGTTTTGTGTTCAGCGTTCATCGACTTGAGTTCGACGAACTGGCAACATTTCGTCGATCTGAGTTCGATGAAATCTGCTGAACTTTATTTTTATCTATGATTTTCTGGTTTCTGTTATTGTGATTTTTAAAATTAGTTACTTCTTCTGTGGTTTGGTTGTTGTTCATTACTTCTTTTCCCTTAGCTGTAACAAATGTGATGGTGGTTGATAATATGTTCTTCTTGAGAATGGGGGGCAAACTTGATGATGCACCCAAGCCTAGTTTGCCATTCAGTATGGCATTGACTATGCTTATGATGTCCATCAGCTTAAGGCTTCTCCCATTGAGAGTTTCCTCAAATTGTTTGGCCTCACATAGCTCTGTTTTTACGGAGTTAATTTGTTCATTAGCTAGATTCAGTTCATCCTTTAACCTAGTGTTTTCATAAATCATATCTTCTTGATTAGCTAGTCTTTCCCTAAGTGTTTTGATTTCCTTTTTAGAGATTATTTAATCAATACATATGATTTTAAATTCAAATTTTAAAGCATCAGAATTATAGTCAAAAGATAAAAGTACCTGATCGGCTTCTGTTTCTGAAGTTTCTTCATTGTCAGATTCTTCTTCTTCTGATTGGCTTCTGGAGGCATCAATGGCCATGAGACACACTTCCTTGGCCCTTGCCCCTTCTTCTTTTTCACTAGAGCTGGAAGATGTGAATTTATCTTCAGTTTCACTCCAGTTTTTAGCTACAAAGCCCTTTTCCATCTTCTTGTATTTGCTGGAGGAAGGCCTTGAGCTTTGTTGTCTTCTAGAAACCTTTTTTTCTCCTTTCTTTCTTTTGATTTTCTGGGCACTCTAACATGAAGTGTATAGGTTTCCTGCAGCCAAAGCAAACCACTTCTTTAGTTGGGGTTTTGTCATACCTTGGCTTATCATCCTGCCAGGATGATTTCTTCCTGAAGTATTTCCTTGCCATTTTATAAAATCTTTTGGCAAGGTGACTCATTAGCTCTTCATTTACTGTTGAGGTTTCTGTCTCTTCAGCAGCCTTGAATGCCAGGTTGCACTCTTTCCTTACTAGTGGAGGAGTCCTTTGTTCAGCTGCTTCTATGGACTTGATTAGCTGCTCATAGGACTTGAGCTTTACCAAAAGAGATTCAGTGAAAATCTCATTTAATCTCCTGGCCTCCTTGATTGTCCAGATCCTTGAATCCCATGAGCTTGGGAAGTACATAAGATTTTATCATTCACCTCAGTGAGGGTGATGTCCTTATCCACGGTCTTCAGCTCATTGATGATTGAGCTCAGCCTATTGTACATATCTGCAACAGATTCAGCTTCCTCCTTCTTGAAGTTCTCATATTGGTATATGAGATTGGATCTTCTGTCCTTCCTTTAATCAGCAGACCCAGCCACCATTTGGTTGAGAGAGTCCCAAATGGCCTTGGCTGAGTTGCATTCAGCCATCTTCTGAAAAATGTCATCAGACATTGTTTGAGCCAGAATGTTCAAGGCTTTGTCATCAGCAACCTTGGCTTTCTTTTCAGCTTCAGTCCACTCAGGTGGTGGTACTGCTTGAGTTCTTGAGGTTACTGTAGTTGTAGAGGCAGTTGCTTGAGGAGGACCTGTCAAAATGGAGTTGTAGATATCCTCTTCTATAGAATTCATATATAATTTTATTCTTGCCTTCCAGATGGCAAACTTATTTACGTTGCATACTGCAGGTCTAGTGCTTGCATAATCTCTGTTCTGTGTCATGATGTGAATGTAATCCTAATAGAAATAAATAAAAAATCAGATCTAACAAAGGATATTTTGGTTCAAGGGTTAGCTGGTACAACCAAAGGAACTTTGCTCTAATACCAATTGAAAGTAAGGGTTAGATCTGAGATACTCTAGAGGGGGGTGAATAGAGTATCTTGTAAACTTAAAAAACTTTTGGTTGTAAATAAAAATAGACCTAAGATAAATTAATCTAGCACTATCACATGCACAACAAAACCTAACTATCACAGCCACAGTAAAAATAAAAGAAAAAGTGTAACCAGACAAAACAAGATTTTATAGTTGTTCCCCAACCTGGGTACATCCACTCTTCTCCCACCCTGGTAGGAATCCACTCAGGTTTTTGATCAGGTGACTACCACCAATGAGCTTTTGATCATGTGCTTAAACACCAACCCATGTCTTGTGGTCAGGAGACTTGCAACCAAGAATAACTTTTGAAGGGAGCTAAAGGACCCTTTTTACAGAGGGGGATGAGAGAGTGATGGTGTCTTCCCTTTCTCAAATACAACTGAGAAGACTTAGTGGATTTATGATGTTAGCAAAAGCTCCCCCTGAGATATTGAACTTAGGAAGATTTGAGCCTTGCTATATGGTGAGTAGGTCTTCAATATTTCAGCATTGACCAGATGGTATCCAGGAACTTCTTTGACAGATAGAATATTTGTTGTCCTCTGAAGAATCCTGAGATGAAGAATGAAGAAGACTCTTGATTTTTCATTGATGTTCTTCTTCTTCTTTAGCTTGCTGTTCTTTCTCTGGTCTTGGGCTTCTGATTTCTCTACTGTGTTATTGCCCTGTGTATTCTGCTCTTTGTGTTTTGACGAGAAGAAAGAAGAAAATTCCTATTGACTTGTCTGTAGAGGAAAGAGGAAAAATCTTTTTTATATTTTTCTTGATATCTTTCTTCTGAATTTTGAATTTCTTCCTTCATTCAATGCTGACGGCCTGGAGAATATTTGCATTGATTGATTTCCCAACCGTCCCATTAAAAATGGCAAGCAATAATCCTGATGAAGTCCATAATCAATGTTGTGTCTAACGATAATATTCAGAAAGTATTTAGCATTGATTGCTCAAGAATTATTGCAATAAATTAAGGGCAGAGGGAGGAAAATATTCAAGTCTGGAACTTCACAGAAATTGTTGAGCAGAAAACAGAATTCGTCGACCTGGGTCCAGAGATCATCGAGCTGAGAAATTATGTTTGTCGACCAGATAAACTTTGTTAGTCGAGCTGAGATCCAAGATCGTCGACCTGAGAGTAGTTAACAGCTTTCTCTAGAACCATGCTAATTTTGTGCATCAAGATCGTTGAGCTGAGATTCTAACTTCATCGACTTGAGTTCAGTGAAATGTTTCTTGAACTTTAGAATGCTGAAGTAAAGTGTCCAGAAATCGTCGACCTGAGAACTAGTTTCGTCGAGTTGAGAACTTCTAACTGCTACTTGATAAAGCTTTCCAAGAATGTGGTGTAAGTTCGTCGAGCTGAGAAGATGAATTCGTCGACTGGAGTATGATTCTAGACTTAGACTATTTAGATGTTTCTGGAATAAAATGTTGAAGTAGAATACCCAGAATTCGTCAATCTAAGAACTGAGTTCATCAACTAGAGTTTAGAGAAAGGTATTCTGGACTTGTAATATTAAAGTATAGTGTCCAGAGATCGTCGACCTGAGAACCAAGTTCGTCGAGCTCAGCTCAAAGAATTGTATCTAAGTTCGTCGAGCTGAGCATGACTTTCGTCGACCTGAGTTCGACGAACGTCGTACTCATTTTCAGAGTCATTGAAATTTCTCTAAGTCTTGGGTCTTTTGTAGTCTGTTGATGGCTGGTCCATGCAGTGTTGACTCTAAGGACATGGCCTAGACTCTAGGACACAACCATGACCCTGACTATATATGTTGGGTCAAACATCCTAATTTAGTGAACCTAGCCCAAATCCAACTAGGGATCCAACACCCTACTTCCACATTCCCTGAGTACACTAATACAAATTTCTCCCATGCCTTCTCTATATGTTCCAACTGTGGTCATCAAACCCCTTACACTACCTCTGCTCCTGAACCTCTATACTTGAATTTCTCTAACATTGCTACAGATCTTCTAGCTTTTTTTTCTCCCACTCTGGAGCAATTAATAGCACAAGCTATTGCTCTCTTTCTGCCTCCATCATTTCTCTCTCTATTAGAGTTACTTCTCTCTCCTCTGTACCTTCTTCTAGAGGCCTGGCTTCAGGAACCTCTGAAACTAGCCAGGGGGAGATGTTCCATGATGAAGTTCTAGTTCCTCCTCTAGCTCCAACAACAGCAACAACAGCAACAGATTCAGATATGATTTATAATTCAGCAGAGGCAGCCATTCCAATAGAAATAATAGATATAGTTGATCATTCTGATACTGACATGACTTATGATACCATTGATAAAACAACCACTATCGGTGATTTTATTATAAATCTCTTAGTTGATTTGGACTCTTTACTAAATTCCTTTATTTTAGTTTACAGAAATATGTTACCAAGTTTGGTTACTCAGTACTCTAAGGCTATTATATGTTATACTGCTCCAATAAGTCTTGTAGTTGTGGATCAACTAAAGGCAAGTTTTGTAGTTCTTGTGATTACAGAAACTTTAGTTGTTGAAGATATTAGTGAGGCAGTTCCTGAGCATAAGGCCTTCTATCTGCCAACTTTTGGCTGGTGTGAATCTCTAATGCCAGATATAACACCCCAAATCCTGAAATTGAGCTAATGCTGGGCAACACGACCTGTGACACGGGCGTATCCCAAGCTGTGTCCTACTCTGTATGGTTGAGCAGCCTGTCAAGTGCTTGAAGAAATACACTCGATGAGTTCTCGTGAGGGAACACAGCCTATGACTTGGGCGCGTCTGAGGCCGTGTCCTCATCTGGGTCGATGAATTCCACTCGATGAAATGCACTAGACGCTTCTCGCGAGGTAAGTCGAGTTGGGCACACGGCCTGTGACACGGGCATGTCACATCCCCGTGTCCTTCTCTAGTTTTTTCTGGGGAAGTCGAGTTAGGTATACGGCCTGTAATACGGGCGTGTCACATGGCCGTGTACTCTGGATTTGGCCAGGGATGTGAGGCGTGGTGAACCCGGGATAGACATGAGCGTGTCTGAAGCTGTGTCAGGTCACACGGCCTGTGACACGGACGTGTCATATGGTCGTATCCTGCTCGGCATAAGTCGGTTGTGTGCCCCTTAAGGTACACAGCCTGTGAGAAGGGTGTGTCACAGGCCGTGTCAGCCCAAAAATAGTCATTTTCAGGGCGATTTGTGGCCATTCATTCCCTCCAAGCAGGATCTAACGATCCAGGTTTCGCCCTGCTACTTTAAGGCTGGGAGAGGAGAGATCAACTCTCATTCAACTTCGCCATTTCTCTTTCTAAAAGAGATAGAGAGAAGGGATAGCAAGGAGGAGGAGGAGAGAGGATCCGGCCGCCGTTGGTGCTTCAAAGTTCCGAATCGAGATCCGATGCCAGATTTGTGGAGGCAAGACCGCTATGGTGCTTTCCAACTGGCTAGATTTCCATGGCTTCGAAGAGGCCGTCAAGGGTAACGATCTTCCTTCTTGGACAAGTGAAGTCCTTCTTTTTTGCATGTGCATGGATTCCCGCCACCAGATGTTAGATTGAGGAGGGATTTCCCTTGGGTTGATTCTTTGAATCCCCAATAGTCGTCCATATAGATCCGTAAATGTATAGTACGGAATAGGCATGTTGTGTGAAGCCCATCTGTACAGGTTGGTCTGGATTGGTGATGTTAAATTTGTACACCGGAGAAGACTCCGTGGTTAAACATGTAGTTTTTGGTGTCGATGGGTTGGACCTTTGAAGGGAAGTAGCAGGAAGTACTGCAGTGGTAGTCCAGGAAAATACCCTTGTGTTTCTTGTGCTGTGTGCTATGGCAAGACCCATTTTCTGGCACTGCAGGATGTTGTAGGGTTTGGGAGGAGTTGTTGCAGAAAGAGAGTTTCTGCTGAACCCGCAAAGTGATCCCGAAGGACGCTAGCATGAACTCCCCTTTTTTATTGTGAAGCCAGTCCTTGGTGGACATTGTGGCTATTGTAAAGCCAGTCCTTGGTTGACATTGTGGCTAAAGTGAAGTCAGTCCTTGGTGCACATTGTGGTTATTGTGAAGCCAGTCCTTGTTGGATGGTAAGGCTATTGTGAGCTGTAAGCTATTAAAAAGGCTTCGTGCCGAATCGGAAAAGTAAAACTGACCCGTTCTTTAGATTTGGCCTCGAATATGTTGGTATTCGTGATGACAAGGAGACTTGAGCAATGGGGGGTGGCTGATCTGTACATGCATTATGTCCGTCCGACTTGGAGACCTGAAAGTGTGGTCAGTTGGAGCGCAAAATGAGAGTCTTAGGCATGCGCGCCGTTAAGACTAAATGCTCAATACCGTTGGGTTTTGGACCGTGAACGGTGGTGTTGGCCTTAGTTTTCCGGCGCACCAAGAATTGCCCAGAGTGCACGGATCGTCGCGCCGTGTGGCTGACGGTTGTGATGTATTATTTGTGCGTGAGAGCACAATGTGTGATATATCTGCCAATAAATTGCTATGCCTGCAGGTAATGAATACCACGGCCCCGGGAAAGGGGTAGGGTCGTTAAAAATTGGTCAGCTGAACGCTGACCGTTGCCTTGTTTGCCACCACTTGGTGGGCTGTCCTTATGCAGGTGCTGGAGAGCCGAGCGAGAAATATAAGGGCTGAATTCCCTGCTGCTCCTGCTGCTATCCCTTGGAAGATAAGCAAAGTCTTTTGTGTTGTGTTTGTGTGTCATCGGCCTGCGCGCCAATGTATGGAATCCATGCTTGTAAAGAAGAACTGTAAGGCCTTAAGGCCAAACATTATTGTATTTGTTGTACTTTACTTCAAGAGTGTATGTATAAATGTGGATGTTCATATATATAGTGGACATTCATGGTTGGAGTTCAATATTATTGTTAAAAGCTTCCGCTATAATTCTCTGTGTTAGGATGCGATTATCAATTTGTATTAACCTGTAACCACTCCTCCTGTTTTGTGGCATATGGTGTGGGGCCCTGGCCGGACCTTTTATTATATGCTCTATGAACGGATGGAGTCGTTACATTTTGGTATCAGCCTATCTCGGTCTTCCTCTTTCGAATTTGTGTTCGAATTCTTTTGTGGGGTGCCGAGCACGTGTTTGTGCGAACCGCATTAACACTAATGAAATCTTGAATGTCCACTTAGGAAAGCAAATACTCTTGTTTGAGGAATCTGCGCGTTCTTAAATTATTTTTATTGCTTGTGCGAGGTCGCTAATGTGTGTCTTGTTCCCCTATAGGTGACGCGTAGTGGTGCTGGGCAGTCGGAGCCCTGACGTTCTGATGATAGTACAGCACCAGCTGAGGTGCCTACACCTCCCTCTTCTGCAGAAACCGTCCGCTTAGTTGTAGAGACACTGTTTGCAATGTTTCATGCACAGCCTGGTGGGCAGGCGCAATCGGCAGTGGTGTTAGAACTGGTTGGGGAAAGTCCAGAACCTATTGCGGATGTTGATACGCGAGCAGCTGAACGACAGTTGAAGCAGTTCATGAGCTTCAATCCTCCTATGTTTATGGGTGTGGGATCCCCAATACAGGCTGAGGATTGGTTGTCGCACGTCAAGCATATATTGACGGCGATCAGGACGGAGGAAGATCAGAAGGTCACCTTGGCCACCTTTTTATTGGAAGGAGAGGCTCGGCTATGGTGGGACGAGTTGGAGTTACAACATTTAGCAGGCAGGAAAAAAACACAGGTATCGATTGAGGAATTCTCACGACTATTCCTGGCAAAGCACCTATCAGCGGCACAACGCATTGCCATGGAAAATGAGTTCCAGCGGCTAACGCAAGGAGAGAGTTGTATTGATACGTACATGCATGAGTTCACAAGGTTGGGATGTTATACGGGCTCTATCTTTGCCAATGAGCAATGGAAAACCAATAGGTTGTACGAAGGATTGCGGGATGAGTTGCGATTCCTGCTCTCAAGTTCGGTAAACAAAAGTTTTTAGGTGTTGGTCGATACTACTTGTGCGCTGGAGAATGATATGAAGCGGGTGCAGGGATGTAACGCCCCGAAACTCAAAGGAGCAAAGGGGATAATTTGGGCCAGTTTGAGTTCTGGCTGCAGCACACGGCCTGGGACACGGGCGTGTCCCAGGGCGTGTCAAGCCTGTGTCGACACTAAGCCGTGAAGTCGACACTTTGGTCTCGACATTGTGTCGAGACTGGGCACACGGCCTGCGACACGGGCGTGTCGCAGGCGTGTCGACCCTGTCGACACTTAGCCGTGAAGTCGACACAGTGCTTCGACGTTGTGTCGAGACACGGCACACGGCCTGCGACACGGGCGTGTCGCAGGGCGTGTCAACCCGTGTCGACACTCGTCCCGCGAAGTCGACACTTTGGTGTCGACAATGTGTCGAGACATGGCACACGCGGCCTGCGACACGGGCGTGTCGCAGGCGTGTCGACCCGTGTCGACACTTAGCCGCGAAGTGTCGAGACCGTGTACACGGCCTGGAGCCCAGGCGTGTCAAGGTGACACGGGCAGGACACGGGCGTGTCCTAGAACCCGTGCAGTGCTCGGGTTGAAAACGGAGAAAATCATGGGGTACACGGCCAGCTACACGGCCGTGTCAGTGGAACACGGGCGTGTCAGCTCGAACACGGGCGTGTTCGATACCCGTGTGAGGTTCCAGGTGATTCGATTTTGACGGCGAATGAGGCACACGGCCCTGGACACGGGCGTGTGCCAGGCCGTGTTCGGTCCAGATTGGGCATTTCAGTCCCGAATCGAAGCCGTTCATTTCTTTGACTGAAGATCCAATGGCTGGGGGTTGTTCCTGAAGGATATACCCGGGTTTGTTTGACTTAGAAAACCCTCACTTTTCTCCACTTGATCTCTCTCCAAACCCTTGGAGAAAGGAAAGCTAAGGCAAGAAGAAGAGGAGCTAGATCCGCCATTGGAGGAGCTTCGGAGCTCCGAATCGCAAGCCGACTCCGGATCCACGGAGGCAACGCAAGTGCGGTGATTTCCATCCGATTACTTTTCGATGGCGCCAAAGAGGAACCGCAAGGGTAACGATCCTCATCTTGAGCATGAGTCGCTCTCTTTCTTTGCATAGGAAGCCCGCTCTCGCGAGTTTGCGGAGAGTTGGAGGCGTTCCTTCGGGTAGATATGTAAGTCCCCGTTGTTTAGAGTCCGTATGCGAGAACGGACATAGGCATTTTGGTTGAAGCCTACCCGGACATGTTAGTTCGGATCGGTGATGTTGCATTGCATAAGGCCGGAGAAGACTCCGTGCTATTGGGTGTTTTTCGGGTTTTCTACGCGGTAGATTGCAGCAGGGAGCCTTGGGGACTAACCCAAAGGTGCACCCGAAAACTGGGCGGACACGAGGTCTTGCCAACTTGGTGGCCTGAGAGCCAACTTGAACATAACGGGTTTATGTGACTTGTGTTAGAATGGGACTCGGTGAAAGTTTGACCCGCGCATATGGCTTAAATTGTCCGTTGCGATGTGAGCACGGGTTAGATGGAGCCGTACCCGCTTTATGTCGTTCGGTTTAGAGAGACCTAAAGTTACATGGCACTCGCCGTTGGCATAAATGGGGTCTTCGGTGGTCGATGGCTTAAATTGACGTGACCAATACCATGAAGACGAATTGCTCATAGGAATGGCCGTCTAAGTGGCGGTGGTGAGTCCGGAATGTTAATGGCTTTAATTGACGTGACATCGACCGGTTCACCGAGAATGTGCCCTGAGTGCACGGGCGTGTGGCCGTACGCCAACGCCTGTGATGAAATGGCTATGGTTATATAATTGCTCGCTTATGCTAATGAAATGCAGGAAAGGAGCATCGCCGCCCCGAGTTGGGGGCGGGATCGTTATAATTTGGTCAGCATTGCTGACCGTTGCCTTTTTTGCCACCGTGCGGTGGTTTGTTTGCTTGCAGGTGCAGCTGGACCAAGCGGTCAATAGCGGGCTAAAGCCCTTTTTGCGAAGCTGGCCCTCGAAGGCCCAAGTGGAAATGTTTTATGTTTTATTCATGTATGGCCGGCCTGCGAGCCGAGGTTTGTAAATCATGTAAAAGACAAGTGAAACATTTTGTAAGGCCTTAAGGCCGACTTTTGGTATTTTGTAATAACATTCCTATTATCATGTTAGTGGACATTCATGCTTTTGCTGGGTTCTTGTTTTGCAACTTATTAAACTGCTTCCGCTAGAATGCTCTGTGTAGGACGTTGAGATTGGTTGGATGGTTTCCATAAGTAACCACCCGGTCTGTCTGTGGTATATGGCGTCGGCCCCGGCCGGACCTACTGCTATATGCTATGCGACGGATAGGGGTGTTACAATTTGGTATCAGACTACTGTTTTGTTTGGGGCTTGATTGAATTCGTGGGCGAATTCTTTTTAAGGAGTGGTGAGCACATTGTGTGCGTCATCGTTATAACCGTAAAAAGAACCCATGAATGTCCACTTAGGAATGAAAATACTCGTGTTTGAGGAACTGCGTGTTCCTATAATTGCTGTTTGCAATGTATTTGGTCGCTTAACGGTGTTTTGTACCACTATAGGTGACCCGAAGTGGTGTTGGGCCGTCAGAACGCCGAGTTTCTGAGGCAAGTAGTGCACCGGAAGTTGCTCCCGCAACACCTTTGTCGGCTGAAAATATAAGATTGGTGGCTGAAGCGGTGTTGGCCGTGATCAATGCGCAGCCTGGGAGGCAAGCGCAGCAGCCCGCTCCTGTGATGGAGCAAGTACCTCTGCAAGAGGCGGAGCCGAGGAGGATGGAGCAAGTGGTTGTAGAACCAATAGTGCCAAGGAGGGCGACTGAGAGGCAGTTGAAGCATGTAATGAGCTTTAACCCCCGTTATTCTCGGGGTGGGAACCCCATCGCAGGCTGAAGACTGGCTCTCTAGGGTGAAGAGAGTCATGACAGCGACGGAGACGGCGGAGGAGTGGCAGATGACCACCATCGCTACGTTCCTGCTGGACGGTGAAGCGAGGATGTGGTGGGAAGGCTTGGAGCTGCATCATCTGAGAGGTAGACAACTGATAGACGTTCCGATGGAAGAGTTCTCGGAATTGTTCTTGGCAAGATACCTCCCTTCGACTCAGAGGATTTCAATGGAGAATGAGTTCCTGAAGTTGGTGCAGGGTGAGAGGAGCGTGGATGAATATCTCCACGAGTTTACGCGGTTGAGTCGTTATGCTAGCTCTACCATCATGGATGAGGAGCGCAAGACTAATCGTTTTTATGAAGGCTTGAGGGATGAGCTGAGATGTTACTGTCGGGGCCAATGACGCAGGGTTTCTTAACCTTGGTCAATACTGCCCGGTCCTTGGAGAAGGACATGAAGAGTGTACAAGCGAAGAAAAGCTTGGGTGAAAAGAAATCTGAGTTCAGAGTGCCGACTACTTCAAAGTCAGGCTATCGGAGGACTTTTAAGAAGCATAGGACTTCGGGTCCAGCTCCTTCTGGCGCTTCTGGGGCGACTACGAGTCGGACCCCGGGTGCGTGCTTTACGTGTGGAAAGACGGGGCATTTCGCCCGTGATTGTTGGAGCGGACGTCCTAAGTCCGAAAGGAGGCCTGGAGCTACTTATGAAGAGAAGGGCAAGGCGGTGGAGTCGACCGCATCCCATTATGCTCCGGCCCAACCAAGGGTTTACAATCTTGGCCAACAGGAGGCCATTAAACAAGCTGACGTGGTGACAGGTACGGTTTAATTTATAGCAAGTCAATTCCTTTATATGCTTGTTATGCACATGTTACCTTACCACTACTTGTTTAGGATTTGTGTTGATTTGTGAAAATCCGGCACGAGCACTCTTTGATACGGGAGCTTCACACTCCTTCTTGTCCGAAGGATTTATATTACGCATCGGAGTCCCTTCTTCGATGGCGAAGGATAAGTTGGATGTGTTGTTGCCAAATGGGTGTTCGATGCGAGCGGATAGAATCTGCGAGGTTAAGACTCGTATTGGAGAGCAGGAGTTCGACCTGCGGGCGTCTTACTTCCGTTGGTGGAGTTCGACGTCATATTTGGCATGGACTGGCTCTCGGAGCAGCAGGCCCATATAGATTGCGGTAGCAAGGAAGTCAAGCTGGGAGCAAGTCGTGAGACGACTTTTACGGGCTTAAAGGGGTCGAGCAAGACGTTGATGTCTGCTCTTCAGGTGGTGAAGGCGGTTCGTGCTGGAGCAGAACTGTTCTTTACACTAGTGGAGGTTGCAAAGCCGAAGCCCGCGTTGGATTGTATTTCAGTGGTATCGGAATACCCTGATGTGTTCCCCGCAGATCTTCCTGGAGCCCCGCCTCAACGGGAGATAGATTTTACGATCGAGCTAGTGCCAGGTGCAAAGCCTGTGTCACGATCTCCGTATCGGCTAGCGCCTAAGGAAATGGCGGAGCTGAAAGTTCAACTGCAAGAGTTGTTGGAGCAAGGGTATGTGCGCCCGAGTTCTTCGCCTTGGAGCGCACCGGTCCTCTTTGTTAAGAAGAAGGACGGAAGCTTGAGGTTGTGTATTGATTATCGGGAGCTAAACAAGCTGACTGAGAAGAACAAGTACCCGATCCCCCGGATTGATGATCTCTTTGATCAGTTAGTCGGGTCGACGGTGTACTCGAAGTTAGATCTCAAGTCTGGGTACTATCAGCTGCGGATAAGGGAGAGTGATATCCCGAAGACAGCGTTTAGTACGAGATACGGGCATTATGAGTTTACGGTCATGCCGTTTGGGCTGACTAATGCGCCGTCAGTATTCATGGATTTGATGAACAGGACGTTCAGGGAGTACTTGGACCATTTCGTGATCGTCTTCATCGACGATATTTTGGTGTACTCGCAAAGTGAGGAAGATCACTTCAAGCATCTTCATTTGGTGTTGGAGACACTCAGGAGAAACCAGTTGTATGCCAAGTTCTCGAAGTGCGAGTTTTGGCTATCCTCAGTGGCGTTCCTCGGGCATATAGTGAGTGGAGAGGGTATTGCTGTGGATCCGGCGAAGATTGTTGCGATACGGGAGTGGCCTGAGCTTGCTACGGTAGCAGAAGTCCGGAGCTTTTTGGGGCTTGCCGGCTATTATAGGCGCTTCGTAGAGAACTTCTCGCGGATAGCGTTACCTCTCACTACTTTGACGAGGAAGGAGCATAAGTTCGTTTGGACGCCGGAGTGCGCGCGAGCTTTTGAGGAATTGAAGTGTCGGTTGACCACGGCGCCTGTGTTGAGTTCGCCGGTTGGGACCGAAGGCTATGAGATATATAGCGATGCTTCAGGCAGCGGTTTGGGTTGTGTGCTACTGCAGCACGGAAGCGTGATAGCTTATGGCTCGAGACAGCTAAAAGTGCACGAGAGGAATTATCCGGTCCATGACTTGGAGTTAGCGGCCGTGATTTTTGCCTTGAAGCTGTGGAGACACTATTTGTACGGTGTGAAGATTGATATCTACACCGATCACAAGAGCCTAAAGTACCTGATTGATCAGAAGGATCTGAATATGCGGCAGCGTAGATGGATGGAGTTCCTGGGGGACTATACTTTCAAGATCCACTACGTGCCTGGCAAAGGGAATGCGGTTGCGGACGCGTTGAGTCGCCGAGCCCCAGCTCAAGCGAATTGGCTATCAGTGCATGATGAGCGGTTGGTGCAGGAGCTGGAGGCGTTGGAGATTGTTTGTGTGGATAGACAATCTAGTGCTGAAGCAGCAGTGCTGAATTGGACTGAAGTCCAATATGACCTGGCTGATCGGATTCGGCAGGCTTTGGATATGGATGCTCATATGAAGCAGTTCATGATAGAGGCTCTGGATGGGTCAAATTCCCAATTCGTCGTGGAGGACGGATTGCTTGGAAAGACGGTCGTTTGTGCGTCCCAAGTGTGGGCAATTTACGGGTGGAGTTGTTGTACGAGGCGCACCATACCAAGTACTCGATTCACCCGGGGAGCACGAAGATGTACCGTGATGTAAAGAAACTGTTTTGGTGGCCGGGCTTGAAAAAGGATGTGGCGCTATATGTAGCGAAGTGCCAAACCTGCGCCTTGGTAAAGGCGGAGTGCCAAAAGCCGGGAGGATTTCTTAAGTCCTTGCCTATTCCGGAGTGGAAATTCGACGACATCTCTATGGACTTTGTGCATGGTTTGCCAAGGTCGCAGAAGGGGAACGACGCCATTTGGGTGGTGGTCGATCGATTAACAAAGGTGTCGCATTTTATTCCGCATAGGAAGGATGATCCGGTGGAGAAGCTGGCAAAGCTTTATGTGGATAACATAGTGCGGCTTCATGGTGTGCCCCGTAGCATCGTGAGTGACCGAGATGGGCGGTTCACGTCCAATGATTGGAGGCTGGTGCAGCAAATGTTGGGAACAAAGCTGAAGTTTAGCACAGCCTTCCATCCACAAACGGATGGGCAGACCGAGAGGGTCAATAGAACGATGGAAGACATGCTTCGCATGTGTGTCTTGGACTTTGGAAAGCAATGGGAGGACCACCTTTATTTGGTGGAGTTCGCATACAACAACAGCTACCAAGCAAGTATTCAGATGGCGCCTTTCGAGGCCCTTTATGGTAGACGATGTCGCACGCCGTTGTCTTGGTTAGAAACGGGCGAGTCGAAGTTGTATAAGCGATCGGAAGTGGAGGATGCTACTTCGTTGGTGAGAACCATTCGGGAGAGGTTGCTTATCGCTCAGGACCGGCAAGCAAAGTACTATAATGCCAAGCACAGGAACGTGGAGTTCGCTGTGGGCGATTATGTATACTTGAAGATCAAGCCGTTCAAGGGTGTCTCGCGGGTGCGGCGATTGAAAAAGCTAAGCCCGAGGTACCTTGGACCGTTCGAGGTTCTGGAGCGAGTAGGAGAAGCGGCCTATCGGCTGAAGCTTTCAGTGGAGCTAAGTGGTTTACATGATGTATTCCATATTTCGGTGCTTCGGAAGGCGGTGCAAGAGCCTACGCAAGTGATCGCGGTCGATCAAGTGCCGGTGGATAGTGGGCTAACGACAAAAGTCAAGCCCGTGCGGATTGAGGACTCGGAGGTCAAGCGGCTACGCAATAAAGAGATCAGGATGGTCAAAGTCCGGTGGGACAATTGCGGTCGTGAGGAGCTCTCTTGGGAGCGAGAGCAGACGATGCTTGACGAATATCCGGAGTTGTTCCGCTCAGGTACAAATTTTGTTTTGTACATGTTTTTCCCTTTATGTAATTTCGTGGGCGAAATCCTTTTAAGAGGGGTAGAGTTGTAACGCCCCGAAACTCAAAGGAGCAGAGGGGAATAATTTGGGCCAGTTTGAGTTCTGGCTGCTGGCACACGGCCTGGGACACGGGCGTGTCCCAGGGCGTGTCAAGCCTGTGTCGACACTAAGGCGTGAAGTCGACAATTTGGTCTCGACATTGTGTCGAGACTGGGCACACGGCCTGCGACACGGGCGTGTCGCAGGGCGTGTCGACCCGTGTCGACACTTAGCCGTGAAGTCGACACAGTGCTTCGACATTATGTCGAGACACGGCACACGGCCTGCGACACGGGCATGTCGCAGGGCGTGTCAACCCGTGTCGACACTCGTCCCGCGAAGTCGATACTTTGGTGTCGACAATGTGTCGAGACATGGCACACGGCCTGCGACACGGGCGTGTCGCAGGGCGTGTCGACCCGTGTCGACGCTTAGCCGCGAAGTATCGAGACCATGTACACGGCCTGGAGCCCAGGCGTGTCAAGGTGACACGGGCAAGGACACGGGCGTGTCCTAGAACCCGTGCAGTGCTCGGGTTGAAAACGGGAGAAAATCATGGGGTACACGGCCAGCTACACGGCCGTGTCAAGTGGAACACGGGCGTGTCAGCTCGAACACGGGCGTGTTCGATACCCATGTGAGGTTCCAGGTGATTCGATTTTGACGGCGAATGAGGCACACGGCCCTGGACACGGGCGTGTGCCAGGCCGTGTTCGGTCCAGATTGGGCATTTCAGTCCCGAATCGAAGCCGTTCATTTCTTTGACTGAAGATCCAACGGCTGGGGGTTGCTCCTGAAGGGATATACCCGGGTTTTGACTTAGAAAACCCTCACTTTTTCCACTTGTTCTCTCTCCAAACCCTTGGAGAAAGAAGAGCTAAGGCAAGAAGAAGAGGAGCTAGATCCGCCATTGGAGGAGCTTCGGAGCTCCGAATCGCAAGCCGACTCCGGATCCACGGAGGCAACGCAAGTGCGGTGATTTCCATCCGATTACTTTTCGATGGCGCCAAAGAGGACCGCAAGGGTAACGATCCTCATCTTGAGCATGAGTCGCTCTCTTTCTTTGCATAGGAAGCCCGCTCTCGCGAGTTTGCGGAGAGTTGGAGGCGTTCCTTCGGGTAGATATGTGAAGTCCCCGTTGTTTAGAGTCCGTATGCGAGAACGGACATAGGCATTTTGGTTGAAGCCTACCCGACATGTTAGTTCGGATCGGTGATGTTGCATTGCATAAGGCCGGAGAAGACTCCGTGCTATTGGGTGTTTTTCGGGTTTTCTACGCGGTAGATTGCAGCAGGGAGCCTTGGGGACTAACCCAAAGGTGCACCCGGAAAACTGGGCGGACACGAGGTCTTGCCAACTTGGTGGCCTGAGAGCCAACTTGAACATAACGGGGTTATGTGACTTGTGTTAGAATGGGACTCGGTGAAAGTTTGACCCGCGCATATGGCTTAAATTGCCGTTGCGATGTGAGCACGGGTTAGATGGAGCCGTACCCGCTTTATGTCGTTCGGGTTAGAGAGACCTAAAGTTACATGGCACTCGCCGTTGGCATAAATGGGGGTCTTCGGTGGTCGATGGCTTAAATTGACGTGACCAATACCATGAAGACGAATTGCTCATAGGAATGGCCGTCTAAGTGGCGGTGGTGAGTCCGGAATGTTAATGGCTTTAATTGACGTGACATCGACCGGTTCACCGAGAATGTGCCCTGAGTGCACGGGGCGTGTGGCCGTGCGAGCCAACGCCTGTGATGTAATGGCTATGGTTATAATTGCTCGCTTATGCTAATGAAATGCAGGAAAGGAGCATCGCCGCCCCGAGTTGGGGGCAGGATCGTTATAATTTGGTCAGCATTGCTGACCGTTGCCTTGTTTGCCACCGTGCGGTGGTTTGTTTGCTTGCAGGTGCAGCTGGACCAAGCGGTCAATAGCGGGCTAAAGCCCTTTTTGCGAAGCTGGCCCTCGAAGGCCCAAGTGGAAATGTTTTATGTTTTATTCATGTATGGCCGGCCTGCGAGCCGAGGTTTGTAAATCATGTAAAAGACAAGTGAAACATTTTGTAAGGCCTTAAGGCCGACTTTTGAGTATTTTGTAATTACATTCCTATTGTCATGTTAGTGGACATTCATGCTTGTTACTGGGTTCTTGTTTTGCAACTTATATAAACTGCTTCCGCTAGAATGCTCTGTGTAGGACGTTGAGATTGGTTGGATGGTTTCCATAAGTAATCACCCGGTCTGTCTGTGGTATATGGCGTCGGGCCCCGGCCGGACCTACTGCTATATGCTATGCGACGGATAGGGGTGTTACAAGGGAAAAAGGGACTTTGTTGTGACAAAGCTAGAGTTCAAAGCACCCTGTCCTAGAAAATCATACTATCAAAAGAAATGGGGCAAGAGGTCCAAGCCTGCTGGGCAAGCTCCTTCAACAGTTGTGTTGGGAGCAACGTCGAAGCATGTGTCTCGTACCTATTATACTTGTGGTAGAGTGGGACATGTTGCCCGTGACTGTCGGGGTGGTCCACCAAAGGGTGAAAAGAAGACGAGAGAGTCTTATGCTGAGAAGGGAAATGTAGTGGTGGAGTCCTCTACATACTAGGTGCAGACCCGGGTCTATAATCTTGGCCAGCAGGAGGCCGTAAAAGAAAATTGACATTGTCATAGGTACGATTTAAGATATTGATTTCTTTATATATTGCATGCCTTGTATGTAGCTTATGTGTGATGTGTTTTTCCTAGGCTTTGTTTTGATTTGGAACACGCTGGCGAGAGCACTATTTGATACGGGTGCTTCACATTCATTTCTATCTAAGGACTTCGTAACTCGAATTGGAGCACCTACTCATGTGATGACAGATAGTGTAAAGGTGTTATTACCGAATGCATGTTTGATGCTTGCAAGTAGGGCTTGCGATGTGGAGGAGCAAATAAGAAGTCAGGATTTCTGTTTGAATGCATCTGTACTACCGATATCGAAATTTGATGTGATCTTTGGTATGGACTGGCTCTCGGAGCAGCATGCCTTTATTGATAGCAATTCAAAAGAGATCACACTGGACCAGAATACCGAGTTTGAGACAAAGTTCGCTGCTATGTGAGGGGTGAGTGGGACCCTGATGTCTGCACTCCAAGTCGTCCATGCTATTCGGAAGGGCGTGGAGTTATTCTGAACGCTTATTCAGGATTTTGAGGCAAAGGACAGTGTGAGTGATGTTCCAATTGTATCGGAGTTTGCTGATGTGTTTTCTAAGGATCTTCCTAGGTTACCACCCCAATGGGAGATAGACTTCAATATTGAGTTGGCTCTAGGTGCAAAACCTGTGGCCCGCTCGCCATATTGCCTAGAGCCAAAGGAAATGTATGAATTGAAAGTCCAATTGCAAGAGTTGTTGGATCAGGTGTATATACGACCAAGTATGTCACCTTGGAGCGCACCTATTCTTTTTGTGAAAAAGAAAGATGGCAGTTTGCGGTTATGTATTGATTATCGTGAATTGAATAAGCTGACAGAGAAGAACAGGTATCCGATTCCACGGAAAGATGAATTGCTCGATCAGCTAGTGGGATCAACCGTCTATTCCAAATTGGATTTGAAATTTGGATATTACCAATTGAGGATTCGAGAAGGTGACATTCCCAAAACAGTATTTGGAACACGATATGGTCATTATGAGTTCACTGTAATGCCATTTGGGCTATGTAATGTGCCATCAGTGTTCATGGACCTAATGCACCGAACATTCCGAGAGTACTTGGACCTATTTGTGATTGTGTTCATTGATGATATTTTCATGTACTCTCAATCTGAAGCTGATCATGCGAACCATTTGCGGTTGATATTACATACCTTACAGAGGAATAAGCTCTATGCTAAGTTCTCAAAGTGTGAGTTTTGACTATCATCGGTGGCTTTTCTTGGCCATGTGGTAAGTGGATATGGCATAGCAGTGGATCCGTCAAAGATAAAAGCCATACATGAGTGGCCGGTGTTGTCTTCGGTGGCCGAGGTCAGGAGTTTTCTTGGACTGGCAGGCTACTACAGATGTTTTGTTGAAAACATCTCACGTATCGCTTTGCCTCTTACCACATTAACGTGGAAAGATCAGAAGTTCGTTTGGACGCCAGATTGTGTGCGAGCTTTTGAAGAGCTAAAGGGTCGTTTGACCCTCCCCTCCTTACAAGAAATTCCGTCCCGAAATTTACACACAGTAAGGAAACCAGCAGTAAAAATTTTATAACATCAAAGTGTTTGTTACAACAAGATATGTACTATACCACAATTAAACAAACAACTCAGGAAATTCAGCTCGCATGGTCTGCTCTTACTCCCGTGTTAGCTCCTCACGGCCACAGTTGTCCCATCGGACCTTGACCATCACGATTGTCTTGTTCCGCAACTGTTTATCGGCTATATCCTCGATCCAAATGGGCCAAAACTTCGTAGTTATCCCATACTTAACCGGCACACGATCGTTCTCAATCACTTGAGTTGGATCTTTGACGGCTTTCTGAAGTACAGATATGTCAAACACATCATGTAATCCACTAAATTCTGCCGAAAGAGCTAGCCGATAGGCAGCTTCCCCAACTCGCTCCACCACTTCAAACGGACCAAGATATCTCGGACTTAACTTTTTGAAACGCCGAATCCTGGACACATCTTTGAAGGGTTTGATCTTCAAATATAACCAATCTCCCAGCGTGAACTTTACGTTCCGGTGCTTGGCGGTGTACTACTTTGCTTGTCGATCCTGTGTTATCATTAGACTCTCCCGAATAGAGCATATCGTCGAGTTAGCTTCATCGACTTCTTTACTCTTATATAGTTTGGATTCGCCTGCTTCTGCCCAAGCAAATGATGTATGACATTTACGACCATACAAAGCTTCAAACGGTGCCATACCGATGCTCGCTTGGTAGCTATTATTGTAGGCAAACTCCACCATATAGAGATGATCTTCCCATCTCTTACCAAAATCCAGGGCGCACATTCAGAGCATATCCTCCATTATTCGGTTGGTCCTCTCAGTCTGGCCATTCGTTTGGGGATGAAACGTCGTACTAAACGTTAACTTTTTCCCAACAATTGATGTATTAGCATCCAATCATTCGATGTGAATCTCCCATCACGGTCACTCACGATGCTACAGGGAACAATGTGTAATCATATAATCTGCTCCACATAGAGCTTTACCAAACTTTCCACTAAATCATCCCGCTTGTTCGGAAGGAAGTGAGCCACTTTAGTCAACCGGTCTACAGTCACCCATATTGAATCATTCCCGCATTGAGACCTCGGCAACCCGTGCACGAAATCCATTGAAATATCATCAAAGTTCAATTCTGGAATAGGTAACGACTTCAAGAAACCTACGGGCTTCTGGTATTCCGCCTTCACCAAAGCATAAGTTTGACATTTAGCAACATAATGAGCTATGTCTTTATTTAGTCCTGGCCACCAAAACAAATTTTTCATGTCCTTGAACATCTTTGTTCTCCCAGGGTTAATTGAGTATTTTGTAAAGTGAGCTTCATACATCAATTCTTCTCTCAACTTAACCATACTCGGGACGCACAAACGACCCTCTTTCCGTAAAAGGCCGTCATCCCAGGAGAATTGGCCATCTTGCACATCCTTTGCATAGCGTTGGAGACTTTCATCCAGCTCCGTTGCTCATCGAACCCTGTCCGCAAGGTCATATTGTACCTCTGTCTAGTTTAAGCATGCATCAGCTGTGGAATTCTTATCAACACAAGAAACCTCTAACGCTTCCAACTCCTGGATCAGACACTCATCATGCATCTGCAGGCTCAATAAATAAGACCATAACTTTTGTTCTGCTTGTCCATTTTTCGCTCGAGAAACACCATTTAAAAGACCTCAAAATTATCTATTCATCAGTGAATAGGTTTACCCGTTTGGGCTTGTTTATTACTATAAAAACATGATACAGTAAATATGATATTATTAGCCCGAAAAAACCAGAAAAAGCTAATGATCCGGTTGTCGGTTATCAACCTGAAAAAGACAATTAAAAAGAGCACATAAAAGTCTATCCATTGGCGAACAGGTTTACCCATTTGGGCTCGCTTATCAAGTAATAAAAATGGCAAAAAAATCTGGCACAATAAATATGGCGGAATAAATATGACATAATAAATATGTTGTAATAAATATGCGTTAATAAATATGTCTCAAAAAATATTGCTCAATAAATATGGCACAAGAAAAATGACTCAATAACTAAGTCTCAATAAATATGCCTTAGTAAAGATGGTTTAATAAATATGATAAAATAAATATGTCGCATTAAATATGACTCAATAAATATAATCATAAATTTGGATTCAGTTGTTTATTTTTATTCTGGAAAAGCCCATTAAAAAGTGCTCAGAATGATTTATCCATTGACAAACAGGTTTACCCACTCGGGCTCGTTCAACGCTCAATAAGTATATTATAATACAAACTACACAATAAATATGGGGTAATAAATATATCTCAATAAATTTGCCGCAAAAAATAAGGCTCAATAAATATTGCTTATTAAATATCGCTCAATGAAAATGCTTTAAGAAATATGGTTCAATAATTAGGTCTCAATAAATATCACTCTTGAAATATGGCTCAATCATAACAACTCAATAAATATGGAGCAATAAATATAGCTCAATAAATAAATCCATAATTTTTGATCTGGCATTCCATTTTCATCCAGAAAAAGACATTTGAAAAAAGCTCGGATAAATCTATCTTTGGCAAACAGGTTCACCCGTTCGGGCTCGTTTAACGCAATATAAAAAAGGCGCAATAAATATGAAACAAATAAATACAGCTCAATAATTTTGCCTCAATAAATTAGGATATAGAAATATGTCGCAATAAATATGACTCAATAAATATGACCATAATTTTTGTTCTGTTTGTCCATTTTCAAAGCAGAAATGCCCATTTAAAAGTACTCGAAATGATTTATCTATTGGTGAACTTGATTACCTGTTTGGGCTTGTTTGGCACTGAATAAATATGGTTAAATAAATGTGGTGTAATAAATATGACAAAATAAATATGGCATAATAAATATAGCCTAATAAATATAGCTTTAAATGATTTATCCAATGACAATCATGTTTACCCGTTCGGGCCCATTCAACACTTAATAAATATGTTATAATAAATACTACATAATAAATATGACGCAATAAATATATCTCAATAAATTTTGCATAATAAACATGGCTCAATAAAAATGGCTTATTAAATATAATTTAATGAAAATTCCACAAGAAACATAGCTCAATAATTATGTCACAATAAATATTAATCAAAAAATATAACTCAATAAATAAGACTCAATAAATATGGCATAATAAATATAGCCTAATAAATATAGAACAATAAATATAGCCATATTTTTTGATGCGGTTGACCAGTTGTAGGGTACATTGGTGTAAATGTACCTGATTTGAAGAAGCCTCACACTACTCAATGATATATATCAAAATGTATTTGATGTATTTTTGAGTTGCCTTGTGCAGGTTAAGTATTTGCAGGGAAAGCAGAAAAGATTCTAAGTCCATGTGTCGACACCCAGAAGGAAAGTGTTGACACTTAAGAAGACTTGTGTCGACACCCAGGAAAGTAGTGTCGACACTTGGAGTACTTGTGTCGATACCAGTGATACAGAGTCGACACCAGACAGAAAGTGTCGACACAAGGAGCTGTGTCGACACTCAATGAAGAAAAGTCCAGTGAAGCAGTGTCGACACTTAGAAGCAGTGTTGACACCCAGAGGAATGTGTCGACACACAACAGAAGACTCAGCACTTGAAGAAAGTTTCAACGCAAGAAAGAATGTGTCGACACTCAGCAGAAGACTCAACATATGAAGAATGTGTCGACACAAGGAGCTGTGTCGACACTTAGCAAAGTTCAACAAAATTCTAAGTATAAGTGTCGACACTCAGCCAAAGTCTCAACAGAAGAAGGATGTGTCGACACAAGAAGAAGTGTCGACACTCAGCAAGTATCAATATAGAAGACAAGTGTCGACACCAAGAAGAAGTGTCGACACTGAACAAGTTCAACACATGAAGATGTGTCGATACAAAGGAGTTGTGTCGACACTTACAAGAATTCAGCAAAATACTGAAGAACAAGGAATTGTGTCGACACACAATATCAGTGTCGACACATGATGAAGAAGCAGTGTTGAGATATAAAATCTACAACACAAGGAGTTGTGTCGACACCTTGAAGGCTAGTGTCGACACTTAGTATACTTGTGTCGACACTTGGTCTATAAGTGTCGACACTTAAAGACAGACTGTCTCGACACTTTCAGACAGTTACAGATTTTTCAAGACCTGACTGGATGACTTGACAGCTGCCATTCCAGCCGGTCTACTGCACCTGTCAGAGTTGTCAGAAATCAGTTATGAACCGGACAAGCCGGTTACCATGAAGAAGGCCTATATATAGGCTTATACTGTCTACAGAAAAAGATGATCAAGGTTGTTGAAAAGCAATTCATTGAAGACTTTCAAGTAAAGTTCTAAGTAGTTGGAGAGAGAGAGATCCATCCAAGAAGACAGCCGTTGGAACCAGACTGAGAAGAAGGGTTCAGACTTTGTTCTGAATCTTAAGTTGCAGAGATCAAGGATCAGCTGCAGAGGAGATCAACCCTATTGTGTTCTACATTCAAGAAGTTTTGAAGAAAGCCAAGTCAGGTTGATCTCAGCAGAGTTCTTCCAAGAACTCATCAAGAAACTCTCAACTCTTCTCTCTTTTCTCTGAGTTGTAGGGTTTACATTTTGTATTCATATTATCTTGTAGGATCCTTAGGGATCTGAATTATAAGCTTGTAATTATAAAGGCTGAGTGGTAGGGCCTGTGTGCCTGAATGTAGGAGATCATTATCTCTGAGTGTAGGCCTGTTGTGGCTGAGTGTAGGCCTTGTGGCTGAGTGTAGGCTTTGTGAAGAAGCTGAGTGTAGGCTTTGTGAAGAAGCTGAGTTGTAGGGCCTTGGGCCTGATCTGTAGGAACCTGGTTGTGGTTCTGAGTGTAAGATCTGAGGATCTGAGATAGTAGAGGAGTTTGGCCGAATCTAGTACACTACTAGATAGGCGAAGGGGGAAAGTGGATGTACCCAAACCTTGGGGAACCACTATAAATTTGTGTGTTCAATGTGTGCTTGAATTGACTGCTGTGATTGTTGTGATTGCTGATTAGTTATAACTCTAAGATATAAACTGAAATCTGCCTAAAAAGTTTAAAAAGATTAAGTCACCTATTCACCCCCCCCCCCTCTAGGTGATTATGTATAATTTCTTTCAAGTGGTATCAGAGGGAGGTTACTCAAAAAAGGACTTAACTGTCTGAGTAGATCTTGTTGGCAGATTCAGTCTAAGTAAATTACAGAATCAAGAAAATCAAGAAACATGGGTTCTACTGAGAATCATAAGGAATTGGGATCCATGAAGCTACCCATTTGCAGAAAAGAAATATTTGGCATCTAGAAGGAAAGGGTGAGACTATTTATGGAAGCCTCAGACCCTAGGATATACATCACAGTTAAAGAAGGGCCATATGTGCCCATGGAGGTTTCAGTCCTGGATGCAAATCAGAGAACACCTAAGGATTTCTCTGAAATGACAAAGGATGAGATAGTTCTAGCCACAATGGACAAGAGGGCTCAGAATATCATTGTGAGTGTTATAGATGATGCTACCTTTCAGAACTTGATACACTGTAAGACATCTAAGGAGATGTGGGATACTCTTATTGTGTACATGGAGGGTTCTGAAGAAGTGAGGCAGGACAAAAAGTCTTTGCTAAATCAAGAATATGAAAGTTTTAGGTAAGGTAGGTCTGATTGCATCACAAAATGCTATAAGAAGTTCTATAGGATTGTCAATGAACTAATGTCCTATGTAAGAGAGTTCAGTAATTATGAGCTAAATGATAAGTTTCTAAGGTCCCTAACAAAGGATTGGGACACCAAGATCTGTACCATAAGGGAAATGACAAATTTAGCAGATATCCCTCCACCAACACTGTTTAGAAAACTGCTATCCTATGAGATGTAGTTAATGGTGAGAAAAGAAGAGGAGAAATCTACAAGAAGTGAACATAAAGAAAGGATAGTGGCATTCAAGACAGAAGCCACCAGAAAATACAGAAGTAAGTCACCAACTCCACCTCCTAAAGTAGTTGAGACTGAGTCAGATGATTCAGAAAGCAGAAAGTCTGAAAGCAGTGAAAGTGATGAGGACTTTGCAGCATTCACAAGACAGTTTCAGAAATTTCTAAAGAAGAAACAATGGAGGACAAAGCCATCTACTTCACAGGGTAAAGATGACTATTATCAGAACAAAAAGTCATCAAAGAAAGACGGGAAAAAGTCCAAGTCAAGCAAAGCAACTCTATCAAAAATAGTATGATATTGCTGTAATAGACAAGGACATGTTGTTGCAGACTGTGCAGAGAAAAGGAAGGAGTCTAATGATAAGAAGAAGACTCAATTCGAGGGCAAGAAAGAACGGTCCTTTGTTGCCAAGAAGGACAAAGGCCTGTCAGACATATCTTCATCAGAAACTGAGTCAGAAGCTGAAGCATACATAGGACTGTTTGCTGAGGAAGAGGAAGAAGAGTTCATTTAGATCATGAACTCTATATATGAACAAGAGGACAGTCAGTGCCAAGGACTGATGGCATTGACAGAAAGTGACAAAATCCAGGAGCAGCCTGGACCTAGTAAGGTACAAAATTGTTCTTTCAGTTCAATTTCTTGTGGTAGTTCAGAATCAGATTCATCATCATCAAGTGATGAGAGTGCATCTGAGTCTGAAGTGGATATTCATCAATTGATAGATGAATATAAAGTTCTATTGCAAGCTTTTAAGAAGAGCAAGTCCCTAGCCAAGAGTCAGGCAAAGGAAATTGCTAGTCTCAAAGTTGCTGCAACTAATTTTGAGAAGATGATTGATCAAAAGCTAAATAAAATAGCCAGACTGTAGCACATAACTGTGATTCAGATGGGGACTATAACTTTTAAGAATGATCAAATCAAAAGTCTGGAGATTAGTCTTCAGAAAGAGAGAGATTTAGTTGCTAGGTTTTCTAAACCATAGTCTGTTCTACCCTTAATTGATGAATTTGTTCATCAAAAAGGTAAAGCTGGACTGGGGTTTTCTAAAACTGCTAGGACTATCAAGTCCAAGTCCAAGGGCAAAGCCCCAGCTCTCAACAAGCTAGCTGTAGATAAAATAGCTAAGAATGTACCTAAGCAAAGGTACAATAGGTTTGAGTGTTGGTGCTGTGGCAAGGTAGGCCACTTTGCCATGGACTGTTGGCACAATGCAAGTGCCAAAGTGAGTAGCAAACTGCCTGTTGGAAAACCTGCAGGTAGCTTTGTTAGGAAGCAAACTAACCAGTACCAAGGACCCAAGAATTCTTTGGGTTCTAAGGTTCACTAATCTGTTTTGCAGGTGAGTCCAAGTGGCCATGCCCCAATATGGTACTTGGACAGTGGATGTTCCAGACACATGACTGGAACAAGGGGATTTCTAAAGGACTACACACCCATCAAGGATGGTACTAAAGTCACCTTTGGTGGTTCTGAAAAAGGAATCATCAAGGGTTTTGGTAACATTTCTAGCTCCCATATAACTATTACTCAACTGGCTTATATTAAAGGTTTGAAACATAACCTTATTAGTATAAGTCAATTGAGTGATTTAGGATATGACATCTCATTTGTCAAAGATAGTTGTCATATCAGGAGGTCGAATGATGAAGAGATCATTTTGACAGGTTATAGAAAATGAAATGTCTACTGTCTAGACATTATGTGTGAGAACAATGGTTCTCTAGTGTGTCTTGTAGCTGATGAGAAAGTCTCTCATTATGTCAAATGGCACAAGAGGCTAGCCCATTTCAACTACAAGACTGTTGGAACACCCTATTACTAATTTGGGTCAGGATCACTATGTCTCTAGGAAACAAATGCTTGACCTCCTGTATAGCTCAAAAGGTCAATTAGAATTGAGTCTAAGGGTTAGATGTCTAGGTTTGGAAGCTGCCCTCAAGACCAGGATTTTCTGTTTGGAGACTAAGTCATATCGTTGAGCTCAGCACGACGATTCGTCGAACTCCGATCGACGATCGTCTAGCTCAACTTCGACAGATCGTCGAACTCCATTCGACGATCGCTGAGCTTAACTTCATCATATCGTCGAACTCCATTCGACGATCGGTGAGCTCTGTTCTACGATCTTGACTCTGCTTTGGATCTTTATCTCTGAGCTCAATTCGACGATCTTTGAGCTCAGATCGACGATATTTTACTGCTGTATATTTCCAGATCGCTGAGCTCAGTTCAACGATAGCAGAGCTCAGTTCGACGTTTTCAGATAACTTCAAGAATGTTTCTAGATTCAAATTAAAATCAGTTAAGGAGTTATTCTGCAATTAATTCAGAGATTTCCTTGCCGTTTTCATTCATTTCTTGACCAAGTTTCAAGGGATTTTCAAAGAATATTTCTATGGACTTTCCTCCAGAAGAGATTTTGCAATTAAGGATGCAATTAATGCAGGCCAACGGCTATACTTGACAGAGAATGTTATTCTATTCTGTATCAGAGAATAAAGAAGAAGAATTTTTGTGAATCTCACACAGATTACAGACATATAGATAGACATCAATAATCTTCAACAAAATATTCTGTCTCAAGGAATTCTCAAGAATACACATCCAAGGAGATCAAGCTCTCTCAAATCTTCAGATCTCTCTTGTCCAAAGTGTTTAAGGCCAACATATTTCTAGACTCCATACATTCAACATTTCAGCTGTTTGCTGAAATCATCTATTGCTGGAGTTCAACCTTTGAAGGCCTATCACCCTACAACAAAGCATTTCTTCCTGAAGATCTCAAGGGCTCAGGGGGAGCTTTGACATCAACAATCCACATAGTATTCTCAGTTGTTTGAGAAAGAGAAGACTTCCATCACTCTCTCACCCCCTCTCTGTAAAGGGTTTCTCAAACTCCCTTCAAAAGTTTGAGCTTGGTTTTTGAGCACCTTGTCAAAAGCTCATTGGTGGCAAGACACCTGATCAAAAAATCTGATTTGGTTTTTGAGCACCTTATCAAAAGCTCATTGGTGCCCAGGACACCTGATCAACTCATCCTGTAGTGGATTCCTACCTAGGGTGGTAGAAGAGTGGATGTACCCAAGTTAGGGGAACCACTATATTTCCTTGTGTCTTCTGGTTTTGCTTGTTTTTATTTTTGTTTCTGGCCTTGATTATTCTGTGATTAGCTTTTGATTAGTTTAGTTCTGTGATTAGTTTTTAACTGCTTCCCTGCTCACACATATTACAACAATTGTTGTAAAAAGTTTCAAAGCACCATATACTCTATTCACCCCCCCCCCCCCTCTAGAGTATATCAGATCTAGCTGCACTTTCAATTGGTATCAGAGGGAGGTTGGTTAAACATACCATACCTGATTGGTTGTACAGGCTAACACCTGAACCCAAAGATCCCAAGATAGATCTGTTTTTTTGTATTTTATTATTAGATTTTGTTTTCACAAATCATGGCCCAAAACAAAGATTATGCTAGCACCAGACCTCCAGTGTGCAATCTATCCAAGTTTGCACTTTGGAAAGCAAGGATGAGACTATACATGAATTCTATTGACGAAGATATTTTTAACTCTGTTTTGACAGTATGTCCAAGACCCCCAGAGAACTCCAGTACAAATGCTGTTCCACCTCCATCAGGAACAGATGTTGATATCAAGAGATGGAAGGTAGCTGATGCCAAGGCTATGAACATCTTGGCCCAGACAATGCCTGATGACATATTTCAAAAGGTGGCTGAATGCAATTCAGCAAAGGAAATTTGGGACAAACTCTCAGAAATAGTCTCATGCTCAGCTGATGAGAGAAAGGATAGGAGATCCCACCTCATATCACAGTATGAGAATTTCAAGAACAGCTGAGTCAGTGGGAGATATGTACAACAGGCTCAGTCTAATTGTTAGTGAACTCAGAACATTGGATAAAGAGATCTCACTAACTGAACTCAATGACAAGATCCTAATGTGCTTCCCTAGCACATGAGATTCAAGAATCTGGCCAATTAAGGAGGCCAGAAGTCTGAATGAGATCACTACTGAAGCTCTATTGGGTAAGCTCAAATCTTATGAGCTACTCATCAAAAATAGAGAATAAGAACAGAAGGCTGCCTCACCAGCCACAAGAAAAGAGAAGACCATAGCCTTCAAGGCAACTGAAGATCAGCCTGAAGACAAAGTCACAGGCAATGATGAACTGCTCAGTCTGTTGGCCAAAAGATTTTATAAGATGGCCAGAAAGGACTTCAGAAGGAGATCATATAAGGAACATGATAAGCGAAGGTATGACAAGTCCATTAATAATAATAAAGACATTATCTGCTTTGGTTGCAGGAAGCCAGGGCACATAGTTCCTGACTGTCCAGAAAACAAAAACAAGGACAGAAGGGACAGGAAAGAAAGAAGAAATGAGAAAGACTCCAAAAGGAATGGCAATGGCAAACCCTCATCAAGCAAAAACAAACATACAAGAAAGGGGTTTGTTGCTGAATCCTGGAGTGAGACTGAAGAGGAGTCAGAAGCCTCATCCAGTTCCAGTGATGATGAGGATGATGCAGAAGAAAAAGAGTTCTGCATGATGGCAATCAATGCCTCACAGTATAATTCAGAAGAAGAAGAGTTAGAGTCAGATTCAGATACTCACCTAAAGAAGATCAGGTAATCAGTTCTTTTGATTTTAATTCAGAGGACTTTAAATCTGAATTTAAAGCATTGTGTTTAGACCTGCTAAAATCTGAGAAAGAAATTTTCTCTCTCAGAAATCATTTATCTGAACACAATACTTTAAAGTCAGAAAACCTCAAAAACTCTCAGTAGTTGGAGAGCTGTAGGGAGCAGATAGTTTCACTGAAAAGTGAGCTGTCTTAGGCCAAGAAGCTTGAAGAATCCCTCAATGGGAGAAGCATCAAGCTGATGGACATCACAAGCACAGTGAACTCCAGATTCAATAGTATACTGGGCTTGGGTGCTTCATCCAGCCAACCCATAGTTCTAACAACTCCAATCAAATTCATTTCTGACAAAGGAAAGGGAGTTGTAGAGGTTGCTAGGAAAAATTCTGATCTGCCCCAGAAAACTAAGTCCCAGCAGAAATCGTCGAACGGAGATCGACAATCGCCAAACGGAGATCGACGATCGCCGAACGCAGATCGATGATCTCAGGTAAAATCGTCGAACGCAGATCTCAGCCAAAGTCTTCGAACGCAGGTCGACGATCTCAAATACCTGATATCAGCCATAGTCGACCATCGAACGGAGCTCGACGACCTGACCCAAGATCGTCGAACGCAACTCCAAGATCGTCGAACAGAGGTCAGAGCTCTGGAAAATTTTTCAAAGGAAAATCAAAATTCAATCCTAAGGGTCCTTCATCCCAAATCTTTAACCCTTATACTGAATGGATTATACCTCCAAGGAGATATCATCCTGAAGGTTATAAGAGTCAACCTGGGATGTCTTTCATTTCAGAATTTAAAGGTTATCAACCTAGGCCCAAGGTAAACTGGGTCAAAAATAAATGAATTGTCTTATGTGCAGGTGAAGACCTATCCAACATCTAACCAGCAATGGTACTTGGATAGTGGGTGCTCTAAGCACATGACAGGGAACAAGGACAACCTCACTTCCTTTAGATCCAAGCTTGGACCCAAGGTTATCTTTGGTGATTCAAACTTTGGACATACTAAAGGATATGGTGCAGTCCAGATTGGTTCAGTTACTTTCAAGAAGGTAGCTTATGTAGAAGGACTGAAGCACAACCTAATTAGCATCAGTCATGTAATGCCCCCTATCCGTCGCATAGTATATAGCAGTAGGTCCGTCCGGGGCCCGACGCCATATACCACAGACAGACCGAGTGGTTACGTATGGAAACCATCCAACCAATCTCAACGTCCTACACAGAGCATTCTAGCGGAAGCAGTTTAAATAAGTTGTAAACAAGAACCCAGCATTAAAGCACGAATGTCCACTATAACAAAATTAGGAATGTATACAAAATACCCAAAAATCGGCCTTAAGGACTTACAGAGTGTTCCACTTGTTTAATACATGATTTACAAACCTCGGCACGCAGGCCGGTCATACATGAATAAAACAGAAAACATTTCCACTTGAGCCTTCGAGGGCCAGCTTCGCAAAAAGGGCTTTAGCCCGCTACTGACCGCTTGGTCCAGCTGCACCTGCAAGCAACACACCACCGCACGGTGGCAAACAAGGCAACGGTCAGCAATGCTGACCAAATTATAACGATCCCGCCCCGAACTCGGGGCGGCGATGCTCCTTCCCTGCATTTCATTAGCACAAGCGAGCAATGCATATAACCATAGCCATTTCAACACAGACGTTGGCTCGTACGGCCACACGTCCCGTGCACTCAGGGCACATTCTCGGTGAACCGGTCGATGTTACGTCAATTAAAGCCATTAACATTCCGGACTCACCACCGCCACTTAGACGGCCATTCCTATGAGCAATTCGTCTTCCTGGTATTGGTCACGTCAATTTAAGCCATTGACCACCGAAGACCCCCATCTATGCCAACGGCGAGTGCCACGTAACTTTAGGTCTCTCTAACCCGAACGACATAGAGCGGGTACGGTTCCATCTAACCCGTGCTCACATCGCAACGACAATTTAAGCCATATGCGAGGGTCAAACTTTCACCGAATCCCATTCTACTGCAAATCACATAACCCCGTTATGTTCAAGTTGGCTCTCAGGCCACCAAGTTGGCAAGATCTCGTATCCGCCCAGTTTTCCGGGTGCACCTTTGGGTTAGTCCCCAAGGCTCCCTGCTGCAATCTACCGCGTAGAAAACCCGAAAAACACCCAATAGCACGGAGTCTTCTCCGGCCTTATGCAATGCAACATCACCGATCCGGACTAACATGTCCGGGTAGGCTTCAACCAAAATGCCTATGTCCGTTCTCGCATACGAACTCTAAACAACGGGGACTTTACATATCTACCCGAAGGAACGCCTCCAACTCTCCGCAAACTCGCGAGAGCGGGCTTCCTATGCTAAGAAAAGGAGCGATTCATGCTCAAGATGAGGATCGTTACCCTTGCGTTCCTCTTTGGCGCCATCGAAAAGTAATCGGATAGAAATCACCGCACTTGCGTCTCCTCCGTGGATCCGGAGTCGGCTTGCGATTCGGAGCTCCGAAGCTCCTCCAATGGCGGATCTAGCTCCTCTTCCTCTTGCCTTAGCTCTTCTTTCTCCAAGGGTTTGGAGAGATGAAAAGGGTGAAAAGTGATGGATTTTCTAAGTCAAACCCGAGTATATCCTCTCAGGAACCATCCCCAGCCGTCGGATCTCAACCTAAGAAAACGAGCGGCTTTGATTCGGGGCTGAAATGCCCAAACTGGACCGAACACGGCCTGGCACACGCCCGTGTCCAGGGCCGTGTGCCACATTCGCCGTCAAAATCGAATCTTCTGAACCCTCACACGGGTATCGAACACGCCCGTGTTCGAGCTGACACGCCCGTGTTCCAGCTGACACGGCCGTGTAGCCGGCCGTGTACCCCATGATTTTTCCCCCATTTCCAACCCGAGCACTGCACGGGTTCTAGGACACGCCCGTGTCCTTGCCCGTGTCACTTTGACACGCCTGGGCCCCCAGGCCGTGTACACGGGACATTTCGTCGAGTGGAGATCGACGACTCGATGACACGGCCTTGGACACGCCCGTGTCCTAGGCCGTGTGCCTTGACTCGACGATCGTCGAGTGAATCTCGACGATTTCACCTTGACGATCGTCGACACGGGTCGACACGCCCTGCGACACGCCCGTGTCGCAGGCCGTGTGCCCATTCTCGACGAATCGTCGAGTATAACTCGTCGTTTTCACGGCTAAGTGTCGACACGGGTCGACACGCCCTGCGACACGCCCGTGTCGCAGGCCGTGTGCCCATTCTCGACGAATCGTCGAGAATAACTCGATGACTTCGCGGCTAAGTGTCGACACACGCTTGACACGCCCTGGGACACGCCCGTGTCCCAGGCCGTGTGCCTTCAGCCAGAAACCAAAACTGGCCCAAAACGTCCCCCTTTGCTCCTTTGAGTTTCGAGGCGTTATAACTCTCCCCCTCTTAAAAGAATTTCGCCCACGAAATTACATAAAGGAAAGATATACAAAAACAACATTTGTACCTGAGCGGAACAACTCCGGATACTCGTCAAGCATAGTCTGCTCTCGCTCCCAAGAGAGCTCCTCACGACCGCAATTGTCCCACCGGACTTTGACCATCCTGATCTCTTTATTGCGTAGCCGCTTGACCTCCGAGTCCTCAATCCGCACGGGCTTGACCTTTGTCGTTAGCCCACTATCCACTGGCACTTGATCGATCGCGATCACTTGCGTAGGCTCTTGCACCGCCTTCCGAAGCACCGAAATGTGGAACACATCGTGTAAACCACTTAGCTCCACCGAAAGCTTCAACCTATAGGCCGCTTCTCCAACTCGCTCCAGAACCTCAAACGGTCCAAGGTACCTCGGGCTTAGCTTTTTCAACCGTCGCACCCGCGAGACACCCTTGAACGGCTTGATCTTTAGGTACACATAATCACCCACAGCGAACTCCACGTTCCTGTGCTTGGCATTATAGTACTTTGCTTGCCGGTCCTGAGCGATGAGTAACCTCTCCCGAATGGTTCTCACCAAAGAAGTAGCATCATCCACTTCCGATCGCTTATACAACTTCGACTCGCCCGTTTCTAACCAAGACAACGGCGTGCGACATCTTCTACCATATAGGGCCTCGAAAGGCGCCATCTGAATACTTGCTTGGTAGCTGTTGTTGTATGCGAACTCCACCAAATAAAGGTGGTCCTCCCATTGCTTTCCAAAGTCCAAGACACACATGCGAAGCATGTCTTCCATGGTTCTATTGACCCTCTCGGTCTGCCCATCCGTTTGCGGGTGGAAGGCTGTGCTAAACTTCAGCTTTGTTCCCAACATTTGCTGCACCAGCCTCCAATCATTGGACGTGAACCGCCCATCACGGTCACTCACGATGCTGCGGGGCACACCATGAAGCCGTACTATGTTATCCACATATAGCTTTGCCAGCTTCTCCACCGGATCATCCTTCCTATGCGGAATAAAATGCGACACCTTCGTTAATCGATCCACGACCACCCAAATGGCGTCGTTCCCCTTTTGCGACCTTGGCAAACCGTGCACAAAGTCCATAGAGATGTCGTCAAATTTCCACTCCGGAATAGGCAAGGACTTAAGAAATCCTCCCGGCTTTTGGCACTCTGCCTTTACCAAGGCGCAGGTTTGGCACTTCGCTACGTATAGCGCCACATCCTTTTTCAAACCCGGCCACCAAAATAGCTTCTTGACGTCGCGGTACATCTTCGTGCTCCCCGGGTGAATCGAGTACTTGGTATGGTGTGCCTCGTACAACAACTCCACCCGTAAATTGCCCACGTTTGGGACGCATAGACGACCATCTCTCCACAGCAATCCGTCCTCCACGACGAATTGGGAATTTGACCCATCCAGAGCCTCTATCATGAACTGCTTCATATGAGCATCCATATCCAAAGCCTGCCGAATCCGATCAGCCAGGTCATATTGCACTTCGGTCCAATTCAGAACTGCTTCAGCACTTGCTTGCTTATCCACACAAACAATCTCCAACGCCTCCAACTCCCGCACCAACCGCTCATCATGCACCGATAGCCAATTGGCTTGAGCTGGGGCTCGGCGACTCAACGCGTCCGCAACCGCATTCCCTTTGCCAGGCACGTAGTGGATCTTGAATGTATAGTCCCCCAGGAACTCCATCCATCTACGCTGCCGCATATTCAGATCCTTCTGATCAATCAGGTACTTTAGGCTCTTGTGATCGGTGTAGATATCAATCTTCACACCGTACAAATAGTGTCTCCACAGCTTCAAGGCAAAAATCACGGCCGCTAACTCCAAGTCATGGACCGGATAATTCCTCTCGTGCACTTTTAGCTGTCTCGAGCCATAAGCTATCACGCTTCCGTGCTGCAGTAGCACGCAACCCAAACCGCTGCCTGAAGCATCGCTATATATCTCATAGCCTTCGGTCCCCACTGGCGAACTCAGCACAGGCGCCGTGGTCAACCGACACTTCAATTCCTCAAAAGCTCGCGCGCACTCCGGCGTCCAAACGAACTTATGCTCCTTCCTCATCAAAGTAGTGAGAGGTAACGCTATCCGCGAGAAGTTCTCTACGAAGCGCCTATAATAGCCGGCAAGCCCCAAAAAGCTCCGGACTTCAGCTACCGTAGCAAGCTCAGGCCACTCCCGTATCGCAACAATCTTCGCCGGATCCACAGCAATACCCTCTCCACTCACTATATGCCCGAGGAACGCCACTGAGGATAGCCAAAACTCGCACTTCGAGAACTTGGCATACAACTGGTTTCTCCTTAGCATCTCCAACACCAAATGAAGATGCTTGAAGTGATCTTCCTCACTTTGCGAGTACACCAAAATATCGTCGATGAAGACGATCACGAAATGGTCCAAGTACTCCCTGAACGTCCTGTTCATCAAATCCATGAATACTGACGGCGCATTAGTCAGCCAAAACGGCATGACCGTAAACTCATAATGCCTGTATCTCGTACTAAACGCTGTCTTCGGGATATCACTCTCCCTTATCCGCAGCTGATAGTACCCAGACTTGAGATCTAACTTCGAGTACACCGTCGACCCGACTAACTGATCAAAGAGATCATCAATCCTAGGGATCGGGTACTTATTCTTCTCAGTCAGCTTGTTTAGCTCCCGATAATCAATACATAATCTCAAGCTTCCGTCCTTCTTCTTAACAAAGAGGACCGGTGCGCTCCAAGGCGAAGAACTCGGGCGCACATACCCTTGCTCCAACAACTCTTGCAGTTGAACTTTCAGCTCCGCCATTTCCTTAGGCGCTAGCCGATACGGAGATCGTGACACAGGCTTTGCACCTGGCACTAGCTCGATCGTAAAATCTATCTCCCGTTGAGGCGGGGCTCCAGGAAGATCTGCGGGGAACACATCAGGGTATTCTGATACCACTGAAATACAATCCAAAGCGGGCTTCGGCTTTGCAACCTCCACTAGTGTAAAGAACAGTTCTGCTCCGGCACGAACCGCCTTCACCACCTGAAGAGCAGACATCAACGTCTTGCTCGACCCCTTTAAGCCCGTAAAAGTCGTCTCACGACTCGCTCCCAGCTTGACTTCCTTGCTACCGCAATCTATATGGGCCTGCTGCTCCGAGAGCCAGTCCATGCCAAATATGACGTCGAACTCCACTAACGGAAGTAAAGACGCCCGCAGGTCGAACTCCTGCTCCCAATACGAATCTTAACATCGCAGATCCTAACCGCTCGCATCGAACACCCATTGGGCAACAACACATCCAACTTATCCTTCGCCATCGAAGAAGGGACTCCGATGCGTGATATAAATCCTTCGGACAAGAAGGAGTGTGAAGCTCCCGTATCGAAGAGTGCTCGTGCCGGATTTTCACAAATCAATACGAATCCTAAACAAGCAGTGGTAAGGTAACATGTGCATAACAAGCATATAAAGGAATTGACTTGCTATAAATTAAACCGTACCTGTCACCACGTCAGCTTGTTTAATGGCCTCCTGTTGGCCAAGATTGTAGACCCTTGGTTGGGCCGGAGCATAATGGGATGCGGTCGACTCCACCGCCTTGCCCTTCTCTTCATAAGTAGCTCCAGGCCTCCTTTCGGACTTAGGACGTCCGCTCCAACAATCACGGGCGAAATGCCCCGTCTTGCCACAAGTAAAACACGCACCCGGGGTCCGACCCGTAGTCGCCCCAGAAGCGCCAGAAGGAGCTGGACCCGAAGTCCTATGCTTCTTGAAAGCCCTCCGATAGCCGGACTTTGAAGTAGTCGGCACTCTGAACTCAGATTTCTTATCAGCCAAGCCTTTCTTCGCTTGTACATTCTTCATGTCCTTCTCCAAGGACCGGGCAGTATTGACCAAGGTTAAGAAACCCTGCGTCATTGGCCCCGACAGTAATAATCTCAGCTCATCCCTCAGGCCTTCATAAAAACGATTAGTCTTGCGCTCCTCATCCATGATGGTAGGAGCTAGCATAACGACTCAACCGCGTAAACTCGTGGAGATATTCATCCACGCTCCTCTCACCCTGCACCAACTTCAGGAACTCATTCTCCATTGAGATCCTCTGAGTAGAAGGGAGGTATCTTGCTAAGAACAATCCCGAGAACTCTTCCATCGGAACGTCTATCAGTTGTCTACCTCTCAGATGATGCAGCTCCAATCCTTCCCACCACATCCTCGCTTCCCCGTCCAGCAGGAACGTAGCGATGGTGGTCATTTGCCACTCCTCCGTCTCCGTCGCTGTCATGACTCTCTTCACCCTGGAGAGCCAGTCTTCAGCCTGAGATGGGGTTCCCAACCCCGAGAATAACGGAGGGTTAAAGCTCATTACATGCTTCAACTGCCTCTCAGTTGCCCTCCTTGGCACTATTGGTTCAACAACCACTTGCTCCACCCTCCTCGGCTCAGCCTCTTGAAGAGGTACTTGCTCCATCACAGGAGCTGGGCTGCTGCGCTTGCCTCCCAGGCTGCGCATTGATCACGGCCAACACCGCTTCAGCCACCAATCTTATATTTTCAGCCGACAGAGGTGTTGCGGGAGCAACATCCGGTGCACTACTTGCCTCAGAAACTCGGCGTTCTGACGGCCCAACACCACTTCTGGTCACCTATAGTGGTACAAAACACCGTTAAGCGACCAAATAAATTGCAAACAGCAATTATAGGAACACGCAGGTTCCTCAAACACGAGTATTTTCATTCCTAAGTGGACATTCATGGGTTATTTTACCGTTATAACGATGACGCACACAATGTGCTCACCACCCCTTAAAAAGAATTCGCCCACGAATTCACTTTAAGCCCGACCAAAACCAGTAGTCTGATACCAAATTGTAACACCCCCTATCCGTCGCATAGCATATAGCAGTAGGTCCGGCCGGGGCCCGACGCCATATACCACAGACAGACCGGGTGGTTACGTATGGAAACCATCCAACCAATCTCAACGTCCTACACAGAGCATTCTAGCGGAAGCAGTTTAAATAAGTTGTAAACAAGAACCCAGCATTAAATCACGAATGTCCACTATAACAAAATTAGGAATGTATACAAAATACCAAAAAATCGGCCTTAAGGCCTTACAGAGTGTTCACTTGTTTAATACATGATTTACAAACCTCGGCACGCAGGCCGGTCATACATGAATAAAACAGAAAAATTTCCACTTGGGCCTTCGAGGGCCAGCTTCGCAAAAAGGGCTTTAGCCCGCTATTGACCGCTTGGTCCAGCTGCACCTGCAAGCAACAAACCACCGCACGGTGGCAAACAAGGCAACGGTCAGCAATGCTGACCAAATTATAACGATCCCGCCCCCAACTCGGGGCGGCGATGCTCCTTCCCTGCATTTCATTAGCACAAGCGAGCAATGCATATAACCATAGCCATTTCATCACAGACGTTGGCTCGTACGGCCACACGTCCCGTGCACTCAGGGCACATTCTCGGTGAACCGGTCGATGTTACGTCAATTAAAGCCATTAACATTCCGGACTCACCACCGCCACTTAGACGGCCATTCCTATGAGCAATTCGTCTTCCTGGTATTGGTCACGTCAATTTAAGCCATTGACCACCGAAGACCCCCATCTATGCCAACGGCGAGTGCCACGTAACTTTAGGTCTCTCTAACCCGAACGACATAGAGCGGGTACGGTTCCATCTAACCCGTGCTCACATCGCAACGACAATTTAAGCCATATGCGCGGGTCAAACTTTCACCGAGTCCCATTCTACCGCAAATCACATAACCCCGTTATGTTCAAGTTGGCTCTCAGGCCACCAAGTTGGCAAGATCTCGTATCCGCCCAGTTTTCCGGGTGCACCTTTGGGTTAGTCCCCAAGGCTCCCTGCTGCAATCTACCGCGTAGAAAACCCGAAAAACACCCAATAGCACGGAGTCTTCTCCGGCCTTATGCAATGCAACATCACCGATCCGGACTAACATGTCCGGGTAGGCTTCAACCAAAATGCCTATGTCCGTTCTCGCATACGGACTCTAAACAACGGGGACTTTACATATCTACCCGAAGGAACGCCTCCAACTCTCCGCAAACTCGCGAGAGCGGGCTTCCTATGCTAAGAAAAGGAGCGATTCATGCTCAAGATGAGGATCGTTACCCTTGCGTTCCTCTTTGGCGCCATCGAAAAGTAATCGGATAGAAATCACCGCACTTGCGTTGCCTCCGTGGATCCGGAGTCGGCTTGCGATTCGGAGCTCCGAAGCTCCTCCAATGGCGGATCTAGCTCCTCTTCCTCTTGTCTTAGCTCTTCTTTCTCCAAGGGTTTGGAGAGATGAAAAGGGTGAAAAGTGATGGATTTTCTAAGTCAAACCCGAGGTATATCCTCTCAGGAACCATCCCCAGCCGTCGGATCTCATCCTAAGAAAACGAACGGCTTTGATTCGGGGCTGAAATGCCCAATCTGGACCGAACACGGCCTGGCACACGCCCGTGTCCAGGGCCGTGTGCCGCATTCGCCGTCAAAATCGAATCTTCTGAACCCTCACACGGGTATCGAACACGCCCGTGTTCGAGCTGACACGCCCGTGTTCCAGCTGACACGGCCGTGTAGCCGGCCGTGTACCCCATGATTTTTCCCCCGTTTCCAACCCGAGCACTGCACGGGTTCTAGGACACGCCCGTGTCCTTGCCCGTGTCACTTTGACACGCCTGGGCCCCCAGGCCGTGTACACGGGACATTTCGTCGAGTGGAGATCGACGACTCGATGACACGGCCTTGGACACGCCCGTGTCCTAGGCCGTGTGCCTTGTCTCGACGATCGTCGAGTGAATCTCGACGATTTCACCTTGACGATCGTCGACACGGGTCGACACGCCCTGCGACACGCCCGTGTCGCAGGCCGTGTGCCCATTCTCGACGAATCGTCGAGTATAACTCGACGATTTCACGGCTAAGTGTCGACACGGGTCGACACGCCCTGCGATACGCCCGTGTCGCAGGCCGTGTGCCCATTCTCGACGAATCGTCGAGAATAACTCGACGACTTCGCGGCTAAGTGTCGACAAACGCTTGACACGCCCTGGGACACGCCCGTGTCCCAGGCCGTGTGCCTTCAGCCAGAAACCAAAACTGGCCCAAAACGTCCCCCTTTGCTCCTTTGAGTTTCGGGGCGTTACAAGTCAGCTGTGTGATGAAGGCTACCAGGTGACCTTCAGCAAAGTCTTATGCAAAATCATGTCAGAGGACAACACAACTGTGTTGACAGGTAAAAGGAAAGGTAACATCTATCTAGTAGATTTTCTTTCAACTGATGTAGATATTTGCCTGTTTAATTCTGTCTGTAGACCAAACATTTTATGACATAAGAGACTAGGACACCTAAACCTTAGAACTATTGCTAGGCTATCCAAGGACAACCTTGTCAGAGGACTACCTTCTGGCCCCTACAAGAAGGAAGGACTCTACAGGGCTTGTCAATTAGGCAAGCAAACTAAAAACAGCTTTAGGTCACTTAATAAGAGTGATTCACCTGGGATATTGTATCTGTTACACATGGATCTTTTTGGACCCATCACAGTACAAACCCTAGGAGGGAAATCCTACACTTTAGTAGTTGTAGATGACTTCTCTAGATTCACTTGTGTGTTCTTTCTAAGGAAGAAGTCTGATAACTTTAAGTGTCTGACAGAGTTTCTCAAATGTATACAGATTGAGTTCAATACTCACATTGCCCTGATCAGAAGTGATCATGGGACAGAGTTTGATTCTCTTCTTATGAAAGAGTTCTGTCAGAGTGAAGGGATCAGGCATACTTTCTCAGCTCCTAGAACTCCTCAACAAAATGAGGTAGCTGAAAGGAAAAATAGAACCCTTATTGAATCTGCCACTACATTGTTGTCAGATGCTCATCTACCTCTATCCTTTTTGGCAGAGGCAGTGAACACCTCCAACTATGTGCTGAATAGAAGTTTGATACATAAACTAAAGGGAAAGACTCCCTATGAACTACTCAAAGGGAAGAAACCTAAAGTTGATTATTTTAGAGTCTTTGGTTGTATTTGCTACATTCTTAACAATGACAAGAAATATTTAGCAAAATTTCAAGCCAAAGCTGATGAAAGAGTGTTTCTGGGATACTCTATGATCAGGAAGGCTTATAGGGTTTATAATAAATCATCTTTAAAAATTGAGGAATCTGTTCATATATCATTTGATGAATCTAACATGTCTTTCAAGGAGAAGATCCCTTCTACCATAGAACCTTTGCAGGAACATTCTCTAGTTGAAGACTTGAACAAGTTACAGGTTACTCAAGAGGGTGAAAGTAGTGAAGATGAAGAAAATGCTCAACATATTCAAGAACAACTTGAAGAGCCAGTTGTTGTACCACAAGAGGAAACAACAACACAGTTTGGTGAACAATCAACACCCCCTGTTGATCTAGTGACATCAAGAGACCATCCAATTTCCCAAATAATTGGAGACATCTCAGCTGGTGTGCAAACCAGAAATTAGGTCAACCAAAACCTGTTGCACACCTGCTTCCTATCTCAAATTGAACCTCAGTCCATTCAAGATGCAGAGCAAGATCCACACTGGATCATTGCAATGCAAGAGGAGTTGCATCAATTTGAGAGGAACAAAGTATGGGAACTAGTGCCAAAGCCTAAGGATCACTCCACTGTTGGAACAAAGTGTGTATTCAGAAACAAACTGGATGATCAAGGAGTAATTGTAAGAAACAAGGCAAGGCTAGTTGCTCAGGGATATTCTCAAGAAGAAGGGATAGACTACGACCAGACTTTTGCACCTATTGCAAGATTGGAAGTCATCAGAATATTTTTAGCTTATGTAGCACACAAAGGCTTCAAGGTATACCAGATTGATGTCAAAAGTGCATTTCTAAATGGAGACATCAAATAAGAAGTATATGTCAGACAACCTCCAGGTTTTATCTCTCCAACTTATCCTGATTATGTTTTTAGATTGAACAAAGCATTATATGGTCTCAAGCAAGCTCCTAGAGCATGGTATGAGACCTTAGCATGCTTTCTCTTGGAAAATGGTTTTATAAGGGGTAGAGTAGACCAAACTCTTTTCATTAGAACTCATAAGTCCCATACCCTACTAGTACAGATTTATGTAGACGATATTATTTTTTGTTCTACTGACTCCAAATTGTGCAGAAGGTTTTCCAACCTAATGCATTCTAAATTTAAGATGAGTAGCATGGGTGAGCTATCCTTTTTCCTAGGATTGCGAGTCAAGCAACATGCTGAAGGCATCTTTATTTCTCAAACCAAATATGCAAATGAACTGGTTAAGAAATTTGGCATGTCTGAAGCATCTTGTATGAAAACACCCATGCCTACTAATGCTGTATTGGATGCTGATGAACATGGGAAACCTGTTGATCAGATAATATATAGAGCAATGATTGGCTCTTTACTGTATCTTACAGCTAGTAGACCAGATATAATGTTTGTTACATGTATATGTGCTAGGTTCCAAGTAAGCCCTAGAGAGTCACACCTAACACTAGTAAAGAGGATTCTCAGGTATGTTAAAAGTTGTCCAAATCTAGGTCTCTGGTATCCAAAAGATTCATCATTTGATTTAACTGGATTCTCTGATGCTGATTATGCTGGATGCAGAATTGACAGGAAAAGCACCAGTGGAACTTGTCAGTTCCTTGGTGACAGAATTGTCTCCTGGTTTTGTAAGAAACAAACTTTTGTGTCAACTTCAACTGCTGAAGCTGAATATATGGCTGCAGGCAGTTGTTCACAAATCTTGTGGATTCAAAACCAACTCCTAGACTATGGCTACAACTTAGAGAAGTCTAAAATCTTTTGTGATAACACCAGTGCTATTTCTATAGCTCAAAATCCAGTCCTCCATAGTAGGACAAAACACATAGAGATTAGGCATCATTTCTTAAGGGATAATGTTGAAAAGAATAAAATTGAACTACTATATATCCCAACTGATTTACAAAGGGGAGATATTTTCACCAAGCCATTGGATGAAAAGAAACACACCTTCTTCCTAAATTAGTTAGGAATGTTAGATGGAGGAAGTCTATAATAATATCTAAGATTTTGAAAGCTTAAAAATTGACCAAGACTAGGCAAACATTCTGATTTTTCTTAGTGTCTAGAGTTTTTCTGATCTCTGAACTGCGCTCGGCGATTTTCCCCCAGATCGTCGAACGGAGATCGACGATTTCCGAAATCGTCGAACTGAGTTCCGAGTTTCTCAGATAGTATGAACTATCTCTTCCGGTCAACGATCGTCGAACGGCGCTCGATGATTTTGTTCTCTGAACGATCATCGAACAGAGCTCGACGCTCTCCAATATCGTCGAACGGAGATCGACGATGTTGAAGACTCTTCAGATTCCTTTAGAAGCCTCGATCGTCGAACTGAGTTCAATGATCTTTCCAATTCTGCGTCGAACCCTAATATAAAATTCATTTTTCGCCGTCGTTCTCCTTTGCGCTTTCGATTTCTCTGCAAGAATTTTCTTTCCCTCCAAACAGTTCTGCACTTGGTCGTTTTGTTTGTTGAATTTTTGCAGGTACCCATGGCTGTGTCTGTTGCTGTTTTAGCCGCCATGAAGTTTGATGCTGGTTTCGACATTTACATGGAATCCTTCAGCACAATTGACCAGGCTTTTCAGGATATTTTGGGGTTATTCAAAGAGCAGAACCTTACAGCAATCATGACCACAAGGATCAAGCTTGCATCTGATGAGATAAAGGAATGAGTTTACACTGACCACAATCAGGACAACTCCACCATTGTTGGATCTATATCTGGCACTAAGGTACCCTTGACCCCAGAAATTTTAACAGAAGTTTTTGAGTTGAGAAATGGTGGAGATATTGCTGACTTATCTGGAGAAGAGTATACTGAACTGCTTGCCAGAATGGGTCATTCTGAGACCAACCCCAGCAAGCTATTGAAAAAGAACCTATCTGTGGAATACAGATTCATGGCAGATGTTGTTGGGAAAGTGCTACTGGCTAAGCACTCTGCTCATGATACAATCTCAAGGTATCAGCTCTATCTCATGGGAGCCCTGGTATACAGGAAGAACTTGAATTGGGGAGAAGTCTTCTTTGACCTTATCAAGAAGAAAATCAACAAAAGTTTTGTAAACTTTGGAAGGGTTATTGGGGTATTTCTGCAGCACAGGTGCCCTGCTTTGCTGGTCTCCTCTGGAATCCATATCAATGCTTCCAAGAGACTGTCTTGTGCCCTCTTTGGAAAATGGGACAGACAAATCATTAAGCCCAGCAGGCCCTCCTCCAGCACTCCTTCAAGCACAAGGACTCTCAGAGTCACTTCCCCACAGGTCTCTGCCCCTGCAGATGACCTGCCTGCTGTTGTTGCCTCTCCTCCTCCTCCTCCAATTCCATCTCTTCCCATACCATCTACCATTCAAACTCCATCCCCCATCATCATCTCCAGCCCCTCTCCAACATCTACACCATCTCCAGTACCTATTCTACCAACACTAGAAGACCACTTCCATCCATTATTCTCCTACCCTCAACCAAATTCCACTTCCTCACCCTCCATTCCATTCTTCACCCTCATTGATGATTCCTTTATGGATGATTCACCATCCTCTCCTCCTGAGCTACCCTCATCCTCCACATCCTATCAAGAACTTCTACAAGAGATTATTGACCAACCCACATTCACCCCATCCATCTCCATCCCACTATCCTCCATATCCACCAAACCCACACCTCAGCCATCTCTTCCCCCATTCTCCAGCTCTCTAATACCTTCACCCTCAGCTGCTCCTCCATCTTCTACCTCTGCTCCAGTCCCCCTTGAGCAAGTAGACCTTCTAGCCCTTGCTGACAGGTTGTATGAGTTGCTAGCCCCCAGGCTCTCTCTTCTTTTGGAGACCTCCTTGGCTCCACTACACCTGTCAGTGGCAGCTCTCTCTGCCAGGCTCTCATCTCTATTTCCTCAGGCAGCCCCTACAGTAGTGTGCCTTGATCCAGCCTTGTCTGAATCTAGGCAGGGGGAGATGCCCTATGAAGTGAGTCTTCCTGCTGCTGCTATTACTGCTATTTCTGTGAGCCTGTCTGCTGCTGCTGCTGTTGTTGCTGTCTCAGTGAGCCTGTCTGATGCTACTACTGTTGTTGCTGTCTCAGTGAGCCAGCCTACTGCTTCTTCAGCTCCTGTTCTTGCTGCTCCTGCTGCAGTCTTTGCAATAGACCTCAGGTCTTTGCTTTCAAATTTTGATTCTGCATATTTCAGCTGTCTGCCAGAGCCAGTTGCTGTCCAGCCTCCAGAGGATCTATCCAAGGCACTTGTGCCATTTTCTTGCTGTGACCCAAGCATCATCACCTCTTTTGTAAACTCAGTGTATACTGCTGCTTCTTCTGCTGAAAGCATTGTTGTTGCTTCTGATGTTGTTGCCTCTACTGCTGCTGAACTTTTTGATACTGCTGTTGAAATTTCTGTTATTGCTGTTGAACCAATTTCCAAGGAAATTCTTATGTCAGAGGCACCTGAGTTTGAGCCTTCTGCAGTTTCTGATGATAACTCTACTGTTGATGCTGTTGTTAGTGAATCTGTTGCTGCTGCTGTTACTTCTCCAGAAACTGTTGTTTCTGTTGTTGTCACTGCTGTTACTACTTCAACATCTGCTGCTACACCATCTGTTGCCTCATCTGCTTCTGTACAGCTAAAGAAGGATCTGATGAAGAAAATTGATGCTCTTTATGATGACCAGAGTTCTGAAAGTGATGAGTACAGAACAGACTCTGATGACTCTTCTGCTACCATTGCCAGTAAAAGAAAGGCAAGGAGCAAAGCCATGAAGAGAGTACCTCCTGCCAAGGTCAAAGATAACAATGATATTCCATACTACATTCTTCATGACTGCCCTATTACTGAGCACTGGATGCAATACTCTAAGAACCAACTGAAAGCAATGAAAAAGAAGAGAAAATATGAAAAGGGTTTCTCTCAATTCCAACACTCTCATCCTCCTCCCCCACCTCCTCCTGATGCAGGTGCAGGTGGAAGTTCTGCAGCTCAACCCCTTGCTAGAAGTCAGGCCCCCTATCAGCCTCATGCTAGATCTTATAATAGGAGAAGCCAATCCAGGGATTCTCATTCCAGGAGAGGAGGATATAAAGGAAATCAAAGAGATCTCCAAGTCTACTCCAAAGGTTACTCAAGGCAACACCCATATTCCAGGGGAGGACAAGTTTCTACTGATACCAAATCTGGTCCTTTCCCCTATAAATTAAGGGAAACTGTGTCTTCCAGGCCTCCTCAGGACAATCCCTCTAACAGATATGAGCCCCCTGTACCTTTTGAGGATCCTGAGAACAATCCAGATGCTTGGACTGCAAGATTAAATTAACTAACTGCACTGGATCAGATCAAAAAGGCTAGAGAGCAAGGAAAAGATTTCTCCAACATTTCTACAATGTCTGAACAGAGAAAGAAAGAGCTAGAAAGATATGCATCAAGCAAGTTCTTTGATTCTGACAGGTATATGGAATTGCATCCTGAAGCTGTAGTTCCCAGGCCTAAACAGCAAACATCTTTAGGTGCAGTAGATGATACCAGATCAAACAAAGAAGCCCTCAATCCCAACAGAGAGATCAAACTTGTTAAGGGCAAGGAAAAAAAATGATAATGTAAGGTGACATTCTCTGTGATTTCTGATTTCTATCTGGATGTTATATATCTGTGTAGTTCTGCAATGTCTAGCTTGCTGTTTTTCTGTTTTGCTGCTTGTATGTTGTTATTTAATTTTTCCAAAGTCTGTAAATAGTAATCCTAACGCAAATAGGGCGAGATTGTTGGAACACCCTATTACTAATTTGGGTCAGGATCACTATGTCTCTAGGAAACAAATGCTTGACCTCCTGTATAGATCAAAAGGTCAATTAGAATTGAGTCTAAGTGTTAGAAGTCTAGGTTTGGAAGCTGCCCTCAAGACCAGGATTTTCTGTTTGGAGACTAAGTCATATCGTCGAGCTCAGCACGACGATTCGTCGAACTCCGATCGACGATCGTCTAGCTCAACTTAGACAGATCGTCGAACTCCATTCGACGATCGCTGAGCTTAACTTCATCATATCGTCAAACTCCATTCGACGATCGGTGAGCTCAGTTCGACGATCTTGACTCTGCTTTGGATCTTTATCTCTGAGCTCAGTTCGACGATCTTTGAGCTCAGATCGATGATATTTTACTGCTGTATATTTCCAGATCGCTGAGCTCAGTTCAACGATAGCAGAGCTCATTTCGACGTTTTCAGATAACTTCAAGGATGTTTCTAGATCCAAATTCAAATCAGTTAAGGAGTTATTCTGTAATTAATTCAGAGAATTCTTAGCCGTTTTCATTCATTTCTGGACCAAGTTTCAAGGGATTTTCGAGGAATATTTCTATGGACTTTCCTCCAGAAGAGATTTTGCAATTAAGGATGCAATTAATGCAGGCCAACGACTATACTTGACAGAGAATGTTATTCTATTCTGTATCAGAGAATAAAGAAGAGGAATTTTTGTGAATCTCACACAGATTACAGACATACAGACAGACATCAATAATCTTTAACAAAATATTCTGTCTCAAGGAATTCTCAAGAACACACATCCAAGGAGATCAAGCTCTCTCAAATCTTCAGATCTCTCTTGTCCAAAGTGTTCAAGGCCAACATATTTCCAGACTCCAGACATTCAACATTTCAGTTGTTTGCTGAAATCATCTATTACTGGAGTTCAACCTTTGAAGGCCTATCACCCTACAACAAAGCTTTTCTTCCTGAAGATCTCAAGGACTCAGGAGGAGCTTTGACATCAACAATCCACATAGTCTTCTCAGTTGTTTGAGAAAGAGAAGACTTCCATCACTCTCTCACCCCCTCTCTGTAAAGGGTTTCTCAAACTCCCTTCAAAAGTTTGTGCTTGGTTTTTGAGCACCTTGTCAAAAGATCATTGGTGGCAAGACACCTGATCAAAAAAATCTGATTTGGTTTTTGAGCACCTTATCAAAAGCTCATTGGTGCCCAGGACACCTGATCAACTCATCCTGCAGTGGATTCCTACCTAGGGTGGTAGAAGAGTGGATGTACCCAAGTTAGGGGAACCACTATATTTCCTTGTGTCTTCTGGTTTTGCTTGTTTTTATTTTTGTTTCTGGCCTTGATTATTTTGTGATTAGCTTTTGATTAGTTTAGTTCTGTGATTAGTTTTTAACTGCTTCCCTGCTCACACATATTGCAACAATTATTGTAAAAAGTTTCAAAGCACCATATACTCTATTCACCCCCCCCCCCTCTAGAGTATATCAGATCTAGCTGCACTTTCAAAGACAATTGGCAAACTCTATAGCAAATAGTTAGTGAGGAATGGTGCTCAAGTTAAGTGTATTAAAGATGGAATATGCTCAGCTTGTCAAAAGGGCAAACAGACAAGATCCACCTTTAGTAGCATTGAAAACAAAGATGCTGTGAGGTGTTTATACCTCTTGCATATGGATCTCTTGGTCCTATGCAGTTCACAGCCTAGGTAGGAAGGTCTATACCTTTGTAGTTGTAGATGTCTACTCAAGGTTTTCTTGGATGTTCTTCCTTAGACAGAAATATGAAACACGTAGTGTCTTCTATAGCTTTGTCAAACAAATTCAGAATGAACTAGACAGTACAGTGGTCAAGATAAGAAGAGACCATGGTATTGAATTTCAGTCTGATAGTATGGCAAAACTATGTGAAGAATTTGGGATATTTTAGGAGTTTTCTTCACCAAGAACACCTCATCAAAATGGCATTGCTGAGAGGAAAAATAGAACCTTGATTGAGGCTGGTAGGACCCTATTAAGTAACACATCTCTACCAGAATATTTCTGGGCTGAGGCAGTTAATCCTGCATGCCATGTAATTAATAGGGCTACCATTACTAAAAGCCACAACAAGACCCCCTATGAGATTGTGAAAGGCAGAAAACCAAACCTATCCTACTTCAGGATCTTTAGTTGTAAGTGCTTTATACTTAACAATGGAAAGTCTTACTTGACTAAGTTTGCTGCCAAGTCCCAAGAGGGGATCTTTGTTGGGTACAACAACAATAGTAAGGCTTATAGAGTCCAGAACTTGTCTACTCAAGTTGTAGAGGAGTCAGTTCATGTAGTATTTGATGAAACTAGACTTACTAACAATGAGTTGTCTAGTAGTATTTGCAGCTCCACAGGTGTGACTGAGAAGATGGACAAGCTCACTATAGAAGAAAGACCTACTGCAAGACAGCAGGTAGAAGATAGTGGATGTTATCCAGGGGGAGTACTACATGTACCTAATGCAGAAGAAGTTCAAGGAGTGCAGCAAGATGAAGAAACTGAAGAAGTTCAACCTGAAGCTAGGATGCCTCCAGCTAATAGGCATCTTAGAGATCATCCAGCAGATCAAATCATTGGTGATCTAAGACAAGGGGTACAAACAAGGAGCAGAAATCTGAGTGCAGTACTCTTCTCTAGTTTTCTATCCCAAGTAGAGCCAAAGAAGTTTGAAGAAGTCATCCTAGACCCTCATTGGATTGAGGAAATGCAAGAAGAGCTGAATCAGTTCAAGAGGTGCAAAGTCTGGGAGCTTGTTCCTAAACCAAAAGACCACAACATAATTGGAACCAAGTGGATCTTTAGGAACAAGATGGATGAACATGGAGTAATTGTCAAGAACAAAGCAAGACTGGTTGCTAAAGGATATAGGCAGGAAGAAGGTATTGATTTTGATCAAACCTTTTCTCCAGTAGCCAGACTGGATGCCATAAGGATGTTCCTGGCCTATGCAACCTTTCAAGGATTAAAGTTTACCAAATGGATGTTAAGTCAGCCTTTCTTAATGGTAATCTAAAAGAAGAGGTCTATGTGGAACAGCCATCAGGTTTTGTTGATTCAACTCAACCTAATTATGTCTATAGACTTAGGAAAGCTTTGTATGGGTTAAAACAAGCCCCTAGGGCTTGGTATGAAACCTTGTCTAGTTTCCTCATTGAGAATAAATTCACAAGGGGGAAAATAGACAAGATTTTATTCCTTAGGGAATCCAGGGGCAAGATCATACTAGTCCAAATATATGTAGATGACATAATATTTGGGTCTACTGAAAATGGTCTTTGCAGAAAGTTTGCTAAACTAATGCAAGGACAATTTGAGATGAGCAATATGGGGGAACTTAAGTTCTTCTTGGGTCTCCAAGTTAGACAGACTGAGAATGGTTTATCCATATGCCAGTCTAAGTTCACCCTAGAACTGATAAGGAAGTATGGTATGGATTCATCCAGTACCATGAATACTCCTATGGGATCAAGTATGTCTCTTAGCAAAGATGATGCAGGGAAACCTGTAGATGAGACTTTGTATAGAGGGATAGTTGGCTCCCTACTCTATTTGACTGCAAGTAGACCAGATATCATGTATGCTACATGTGTCTGTGCTAGGTACCAAGCATGCCCTAAAGAGTCTCATTTGACAGCAGTCAAAAGGATACTGTGATATCTAAAGGGCACACCTTATCTAGGCCTTTGGTACCCTAGGAATGGAGACTTTGAACTAACAGGTTATTCAGATGCAGATTTTGCAGGCTGCAAAGAAGACCGAAAAAGTACAACTGTAACCTGTCAATTCCTAGGTGGAAGACTGATTTCATGGAGTAGCAAGAAGCAAACAAGTGTGGCTATCTCCACAGCAGAATCAGCATATGTGGCTGCAGGAAGTTGCTGTGCTCAACTTCTATGGATACAACATCAGCTTGAGGATTATAGTATTCAAGTAAGTAGAACACCACTATTTTGTGATTCTACTAGTGCTATATCTATTGCCAACAATCCTGTTTCCCATAGTAGAACTAAACATATTGAGATAAAATATTATTTTCTAAGGGAACATGTAGAAAAAGAAGATATATCATTAGAATATGTAAATACAGATAATCAACTAGCTTATATGTATACTAAGCCCCTAGAAGAAACAAAATTCAATAGGTTCAAAATTGAATTAGGTATGATAAACTTAGAATAAGTTTATAGAAATGGCTAAGTAAAATAGTGTCGACACACAGAGTTGTCTGTGTCGAGACAGAAAATTGGTGTCGACACTTCAGTGAAAAGGTGTCGATACATCTATGAAGTTGGTGTCGACACTTCAGAAAATTAGTGTCGACACATGATAAGTTGGTGTCGACACATCCAAAGTGGTGTCGACACTTAAACTTTATGCAGACTTAGTGAAGTAAAGTCTCGACTATGTGTCGAGCTGAGTGGTGTCGACACATAAACAAGTGTCGACACATATATTCTGTCAACTATACTTGTGTCGACACATAGGTGTCGAGACATTATGAGTCTGTGTCGACACTTTTCCACAGTGTCGACACAATTTAAGTTAGTTAACCGGCTTTTTCATCTTCAAACCTAGAAAGGTATAAATAGGATTTCACCATTGTCTGTCGACACGCTCACCAAAGTTTCGAGACCAAACTTGTGTGTCGACACCTCTCTTCTCTCCATTCAAATTCTTCAAACCCTAATGGCGCCAAAGCTCGAGGAGAATGTGAATGAAGGCTATGAATTGGTACGGAATGCGTTTGACGATGCAGAACAAGAGATCAAGAATGTGGTAACCCTAGTTGCAGACTTAGGGTTAGATTTTCTTGTTTCAGAGCCTACTAAGATCTGGAAGAAAGAAGTATTGGAATTTTAAATGGAGCAACCCTAGACGACACTGGATTCAGATAAAGTCCAGGGTTCATGGTGAAAAAGTGAGGTCTCACCAAAGAGTTTAAGAAAGGTCCTAAACCTACCTAGACAAAAGAAGAGAATGAAGTTACTGCTTCTAAGACCAGAGAAGCATTAACTTGGTGTGGTCTAGATTCCAAGCTGAAAATTGGATCTGTATTCAATAGGAAAGGCATGAACAGCCAGGGGAAATTTCTTTCTAAAATTTGTTGGAAAGTGATCTTAAGTAAGCCTGGAGGGCATGACAGGGGTATCAGCCCATATGTTCAATCTTATGACAAGGATTATCTTCACATTGAAAACCGATTGGTCTGTAGTAGTCTTTGAGAAGATCAAGAAGAGTCTGAAGAAACCCAATTTGGGTAGGATAATAAGTCTTTACTTAGCTGATAGTCTACCAGAGGTTATGACTCAAGCTGCAGGCTCTAAAATCAATCATATGAGGAAGATGAACATGAGACTCTTCTCTAGATGGGATAGGGTTTTGTCTAAGGAAATGCCAACAACTGAGAAAATAACTCCTGAGAAGGAAACCCCACTCAAGAAGAAGAAGAAGAATAGCTCCAGTAGCTCAAGAATCATCAAGTAGTTCAGAAGAACAAGTTGTCTTCACTCCTGAAGAAGAAGAACCTGAAGATGCTGGGAAATCTCCAGCTCACCAAGATGCTGCAAAGAGGCAGGGGGAGCTACCACCAGCTAGCCCCATACATCAGGATCAAATCTAGGGGGAGCCTCTAGTAGTGGAAGAGCCAACTCCTCTTGAAAGTGAAAGAGCCACTCACATCATCCTTGAGGTAATCACTGAGATTAATGCTTTAGATTTCCCTATAGAGGATAATGTTTTGTCTGATTCATTAAATTGATGTTAATCAGCAATCTCAGATTGATAGTCAACCCCCAGATGTTGTCATGAGGACACATCTGTTACAGTTCAAGTGGTATCTGATCCAGTGGTAGATGAGCTAAGAGTTTCTCCAGCCCATTCTCCACAGGAATTTACTATGGAAGATCTCTTCCTTAATCTGGATCAAGCAGACCTTAAGAAGGACAGTGATGCTGCTGAGGGAGATACTGCTTCTGTTGAGGGGGAGCAAGGAGTTCATGTTGAGGAAACAACAAGAAAGGCACCAGAAGTGCAGAAGGAGTTACCTCCAAGCCCTAAGGAGAAGGTAGAAATTGCAAGTACAATCAATCTGAAGATGAGGAAGCTGCCAGAGCTAAGACAAGAGAGTTCCAAGTATTTAAGAGAAGGAGCCAGAATATACAACAAAGGCCTTGCAAACATTT